>VWZE01020792.1:23440-57258 GCA_013396675.1 Eubucco bourcierii | reverse complement strand
TGGTGAGAGGCCTCAAGCACAAGGCCTATGGAGAGAGGCTGAGGGAGCTGGGATTGTTTAGCCTGGAGAAGAGGAGGCTCAGGGGGGACCTTCTTGCTGTCTACAACTACCTGAAGGGTGGTTGTGGCCAGGAGGAGGTTGCTTTCTTCTCTCAGGCAACCAGCACCAGAACAAGAGGACACAGTCTCAAGCTATGCCAGGGGAAGTTTAGGCTGGAGGTGAGGAGAAAGTTCTTGACTGAGAGAGTCATTGGCTACTGGAATGGGCTGCCCAGGGAGGTGGTGGAGTCACCATCTCTGGAGGTGTTCAAGGCGTGTTTGGCTGTGGCACTTGGTGCCATGGTCTAGTCTTGAGGTATGTGGTGATGGGTTGGACTTGATGATCTTTGAGGTGTCTTCCAGCCCTGGTGATACTGTGATACTGTGATACTGTGAAATAGAGCTCCTTTATGCACTGCTTCCCAGAAGACAACAGGAATTCTGTCCTCACTGGGAAAACAACAATTCTGCTAAGGCAGAGGGGACTGGCACCACTAAGACTCTCAAATCGGCTCCCATGCTCTAAAGTCGTCATACTAGTAAGAGATGAATTTCCAGTAGAGCAGGTCTAGCGAAGCCAAGCTCTGAAGCAGTTCAAAACTGATCTGAACTAAGTGTTCTATGATTCTATGATTTTGCTCTTATCAATCTGTTGAAATCCATGTCATGATCAGCATCATTGCTGGTTCTGTTCTGCCAGGTCCTATGAGCATCCAAGTAAACTAAACAAGCAAACTTTATATGCGTTCCTCCTCATGCTGTTCATTATCAGGTAGCAGAGTTCCACAGACCAGGCATCAGGAGGTTTACATTTTGTTTTGTATTCTGTGTGCAGGACATTAACAGGTAAATACAATGGTTAAGAAAAGAATCCCAGCACCACCAAAGGATTCTCAGTCTAACTCCTGTCCTTCAGGACCCTCCAAATGCTATCTGATACATAATTAGCAAAGCACAAGTTATTAACCCCAGCAAAAGGCAGATGCCTTGTCCCAGCTGAGATAATTGTGAACCTGCTCAGCTGGGAGTTAATGTGGTGTAAACCTCAGCCCTGCCACCCAGATGAAGAGCTCAGAGTTTACTCTATACTTTCTAAATCTGTGAGATTTAGAAATACTCACTTCTTCCAGGAAGGCTGCAGAGAGACTTCATCAGGGTGTCTAGAGACAGAACAAAGGGGAATGGTTTGAAGCCAAGGCAGAGCAGGGTTAGACTGAAGCTGAGGAAAAAGTTCTTCAGTAGAAGTGTGGAGAGACTCTGGAACAGGCTGCCCAGGGAGGCTGTGGCTGCCTTCTCCCTAGAAGTATTCAAGGTATGAAGCCTTGAGCAGCTGAGTCTAGTTGAGAGGTGTCCCTGCCCATGCTGGGGAGGTTGGAGCAGATGATCTCTGAGGTCCGTTCCAACCTGAGCCATTCTAGGATTCAGTGTGGCTTTGCCCTTTAGCAGAAGGGAAATGCATCAGCACATGGTTATGTGCCAGTGTCACAGGGGGAGACACTGTGGAGAACGTTGCCATGCTTCGGCTGCTCCAGGGTGCCTTGTTTGGGTTTCAAAGCACTGAGAGAAGTCTTCTAACATTCTGGCCAGGATCCTTTTATTTTTGAACAGTGCAGAAGAATAATTGCACAGCAAAGCTTCTGGCTTTTGGACTTCATTAATTTATGTGAATCACTCAGAATTTTCCCTTTTTCACAAACCAAGCTGCCATTAAATTTCTGCGTGGCAGGGCTGATAGCCTCCATAACCTTTCCTTACTTGAATGAGATATTTCTCTGTCCTATTGTCTGTACTTGATACAAATTGGGATGACCACTCAGTAGAAAATGTCAGCATTTAATTGCTTGATTTCAATCCCTACCAGTCTAAGTAACCGAAATGCCACTGTCTGGTGGTTTGGGGCTTTTTTTCTTACTTTCTTTCTTTTTTTTTTTTTTTTTCTTGCTTGGCATGAGACATTCCAAAATGTGTATGCAGAAACAACCACATCTTGCTGTGGGCTTTGTTTTCCAATGACATATTTCACTACTGAACAATGAAACATGTGCTCATTTGATTTGTTGATGTGACCAGAAATATTTATTTTCATGTTCACACTGAACTCTGCTTTTCTAGAACAGTAAATTAATCTGTATGCAAATTACCTCTTGAGAGAATTACCTCTGGGAGAATTCCTATTTCACCCTTGGAAGTGTTTTTTTCCTAGATGACCTTCCCTATGAAACATGAGTCTACTCAGCTGAATGATTGCACTGTCTTATGTGAGGACTTGGCACATGTCCCAGGTGTGAATTGGGTGCCTGAGCCAGAGCTCTCCAGAAGCAGTGAGTCCCCATATGCTGACCTTACTCCTTGGATTTTTAAGCTTCTCTTCTTACGTTGATCTTTTTTGTTTGGTTGGGTTGGTTTGTTTGTTAGAAATTATTCCCTTCCTTCCACCTGCTTGGACACGTCCCTGTGTGATCTGCTCTAGGTGATCCTGCTCTGGCAGGGGGTTGGCCTTGATGAGCTTTCGAGGTCCCTTCCAACCCCTGACATTCTGTAATTCTGTGATTCTGAATTCCTTCCTTCCCACATTCTTTCCTTATGACTTCCTCCCCTCCAGAGCTGTTACAGCCATGGCTGAGGTTGGCAGCCTGTAACATCATGTCATGCTGATTGTTCCGACACTCCTGGCTAGCATGGTCCAGACTGCCATTCCCTGCCCAGATACCCTCTCCCTTTAGGCCCATGGCATACCTCAGTGCTGTCACCTCATGCTGTGACTGTGGGGATACCATGGAAGAGACTGAATGGAGTCTTTCCTCGGAGCTTGTGGCTTCCTTCTGCCAGCCCAGAGCTTTCTCTCTAGGCTGTCCACAGCCTTGTGAGTGGATATCTATTGCCCAGTCCTTCATTTGCTGCCCTGCTGCCCTGCTTTGCTGCCTGCAGGTGCTGGTTGTGTGTGCTGACAGCCTGCGACAGCCTGCCTCTTGCTGTGCTGACAGTCACAGTATCCATGTGCCACACTGCAGGCACCACTGTAGTACCAAGTGCAGGCTCCTACCCTTTGGCCATGATAACCTCATGCAGCCATACGGACTGGGGGCGAGTGGCTGGAGAGCAGCCTGGCAGAGATGGACCTGGCAGTGCTGGCTGACAGCAGGTGGGCATGAGCCAGCAGTGTGCACAGCCAGCATGGAAGGCCAATGGCATCCTGGCCTGTATCAGGAACAGTGTGGCCAGCAGCACCAGTGCTGACATTCTGCCCTGTACTGGCACAGGGGAGGCCTCACCTTGAGCACTGTGTGCAGCTCTGGGCCCTCACTGCAAGAGAGATATTGAGGGGCTGGAGCAGGGGCAGAGGAAAGCAACGAGAGTGGGGAGGGACTGGAAGGAAAGGCTGATGAGGAGAGGCTGAGGGAGCTGGACTGGGTTAGCCTGGAGAAGAGGAGATCTCAGGGGGGACCTTAGCACTCTCTGCAACTACTGAAGGGAAGTTGTAGTCAGGTGGAGGTCAGGCTCTGCTGCCAGGCAACTTGTGATAGGACAAGAGGGCATGGCATGAAGCTACACCAGGGGAGGGTTAGGTTAGATGTTAGAAAATACTTCCTGATGGAAAGGTGATTAGGCACTGGAATGGGCTGCCCAGGGAGGTGCTGGAGTCACCATCCCTGGAGATCTTTATGAACAGATTGGGTGTGGCCCTTGGTGGCTTGGTTTAGCTGATGTGGTAGTGTTAGGTCATAGGCTGGACTTAATGATCCTGAAGGTCTTTTCCTGCCTCAGTGGTTCTGTGATTGGTTGTATTCTGCCCTGCACACCGGGAATATGGAAGCACAGCACATTGGGAGCAAAGAAAGCACACAGAGGCAGAACGTTTTGTGTGTGTGTGAGGCAGTTTAGGACTGCTGCTAACATGTTCCAGTATGTGGAGAAGGACAGATTGTCTCATTTCAAACTATAATGAATGAAGTCACACAGAGCTTGGTTATGTGGCCTGAAGAAGATCTTAGCATTGAGCTCCCAAGGGCTGCTCCCAAGAGAAATGCCTGACCTGCAGCAGTTTCTGTGTGACAGCATTCTAGAGAACTAAGCATCTCAGATCCATCATGTGAAGAACTGTGTGGCAGCTGTCAGCTCTGATGGCTCTGTGGCACGCTGAAGAAACGATTAATTACTGAGAAGCCACCAAAAGGGGAGAGCTCTACCCAGGAACACACAGCCAGAGGCTGCTCACCCCAGTGCCTACAGAGGTTTTTTAACCTATTACTTCTTTAGGTAACTTCATAGCATGTTAGGTTGTTTCCTGTGCTGCTTTCGTTGGTTAGAGACCCAGTGGATGTCTTTGTGATGATGTCAGATGTTGTTACTAGGCAGTAAAGCTTATCCTCTCAAGTGTATAGCACCGGGAGGGAGCACAGAGTGACGAGTGGCTGGAGAAACTGCCTGGTAAGCAGCCTTCACAACACAAAGAAAACTTTATCCAGAGGGTGAAGCCAAAGGAGAAATTAAACCAAAGTCAGACCTCAATGCTCTTTCAGGTTGCTGGTTTAACAATCAGGTGGAGAACTTAGCTGGGCTTTGTTTTTCTTATTATTAAATCAGGAGCCTCAAAATATGAGGCCACTGTCACAAATAGAGCTGGGCAGGCTATTTTTACAGAAAATGGATTTAACAAAGCCTTTCTACAGTCTGACTGACCCTGAAGTCCAGTGGCCACTCTGCTACCTTTGGCAGTATCTCAGAAATGGAAGGAGGTCTAAAGGGATGATAGGGTTGATAGGAAATGCCTGGAGCTCCCAGAAGGACTCTCAGAGATCTAGCGACCAGGAGAAGAGATAGAGCTGGAAATGGCTGTTTTAGGGCCATTTCCTAGGCCCTAGGGCCATTTCCCAGGGTCAGGGCCACCTGAGAGCAAGAACAAAAGAAGTGGGGAAAATGGCATGGCAGAGAACATCTGAGATGGAGAAATGTTACAAAGGGAGACATCAGAGGAAACCCAGTAAAAGGGAGATCAATAGGTGAAATCTGAGGTGCTGGAAGGATCCTGGGCAACTTCTGCCATTACACACAAAATGGGAAACTGAATAAAAGCAGGAATGCACGATAGGCTACAGCAGCCCAGAAAGCTTTTCCTTGGGAAGGGCTCCATAGGCCTTCAGGTTGGTGGTGTGCCCTTCTGCCCAGTCCCCTACCAGGAAGGCTGTGCCTGGGCAGCCCTCCAGCTGATGCATTTCCAAGTGGTCTGTGCCCAGTACCAAGCCTTCTGTCAGAGAACAACTTGAAGCATAGAAACTGGACAGGGATCCCTTTTGCAGATTGCCTTTTGTGGTGCCTTTGAGATCCTAGCCACAGCCCTGGCCCAAGTCATGGCAGAACATGACCTAACCTGTGAGCAGGCCACTCATGTTGGATTTGCGTCATGTCTGCTGCTGGGGCTAAGGGCTTCTGGCTGCTCTGAAGACTGCTTTGAAGGGGTAGGGCAGCTCCAGCTGGAGGTCCTAGCAACCTCTGTGCCATCTTTGGCCTATGTAGGGTAAGCACAGCACCTTTTTTTTTTTTTTTTTTTTTTTTTTTTCTGTCAGTTGTGAGACATTAGAAATATGTCTGATTGCCCCTGGGATGACTTTTGCTGGTGCTTCATTGTGACTTCAAAGGCTGCTTTCAGTAACTATGCCTGTGGGAACTCTGTTCATGCAGGCACTGCATCTACTGCTTGACTGCACCAGTGCCAGGCTGGCTGTGCTTAACTGAACTTTTCTTGTGTATACATGTGAAAACCATCTCATTTCTGTCACCTCTCTTCTGGACAGACCTTCTTCTGCATCCATGCTTGGGGCCACTTGGCTATATCTTATCTACTCTTGTACATAATTTGTGGCACTTGATACAGGTATTTTCACAGAAGAAAACCAAAAGGCTTCCATGCTTCATAGAATCACAGAATGACTCAGGCTGGAAGGAAGCTGAGAGCTCATCTACTCCAACCTTCCCACCATGGCCAGGCACACCTCTCAACTAGACTCAGCTGCTCAAGCCCTCATCCAGCCTGGCCTTCAACAACCCCAGGCAGCAGGCAGCCACAGCCTCCCTAGGCAGCCTGTTCCAGAGTCTCGCCACCCTCCTACTGAAGAACTTCTTCCTCAGCTCCAGTCTAACCCTGCTCTCCCTCAACTTCAAACCATTCCCCTTTGTCCTGTCTCTAGACACCCCGATGAGAAGTCCCTCTGCAGCCTTCCTGCAGGATCCCTTCAGGTACTGGCAGGCAGCTCTAAGGTCCCCCTTGGAGCCTTCTCTTCTCCAGGCTGCACACCCCCAGCTCCCTCAGCCTGTCCTCACAGCAGAGAGATGGAGAGAAAAGAACTTGAGGGCATGGTAAAACTGAAAAGGAGAAGCATCTCCATAACAGCTCCTAGCTCTGGGGCACACTGGAATTGTCACAGTGCTGCAGTATTCTTACTAAATGTGAATGTGATTATGGTTTAGAGCACAGACTGGTTGGGCCCTGCCTTTAAACCTGCTCTGGAATGAAGAGCAGCAGAGGTACCTGGCAGGCTGTAGGCAATGCACATTCTTTAGCCACTGTGGGGCAAAATGCAGCAACTGAGCTAACCCTGTCCAAGAGCAACCCAGGCAGGGCTGCCCAGGTGCTCACAGAAGCAGATGAGGAAGGCACAGCAGTCCTGCTCTGCTGAGAGGCAGCAGAATGAACTGGGCAGAGTTTGGTATCCAACCATGCCTGACTGTGCCTCTGAGTGCTCTGCACTGGTTTTGTGTCTGAATATCTTTTCTGAGGCTTCAGTTCTTGGAATATGTTCCCTTTTATAAAGAAATGCAGGCTACGGTTGGTGAGAGGTCCACACAGATCCCCGAAGATCTGAACTCATGAAATCCTATTTTGTTTGTGAGTTTCTGTTCATACGGTGAAGGATGTAATCTATAACCTGAACTGTAAACAAACCACTCAGGAAGGTCCCCTAGGAGAGGGAGGAGAAGTTTTGCAGTTCACATTTTGGAGGTTTTCTGTCACAGCAGCAGAATTGCTGCCCTGTTCACAATCTTTCGGCATCTGCACTTTGCAAATACCTTGGGTGGGTTTTCCAGTTACACAGGTGGGGTCCCAGTGCCCCATGGCTGGGCAACAGAGACCTGCTGCTGACCACGGGGAGGGGCAGACTTTCTGTGCTGGGCAGCCTCGCATCACTCCCCAGCATCGTCGGCCTGTGGTCCTGCAGTCCTGGGAGGGATGCTTCTGGGAATCTCAGTGCCTCTGTACCACCTGTGCCACCTTCCAGTGGCTTCCCTTTCAATCCAGAAGGAAAGTAACTGCCCTTGCATTTTGGTACCAGCCCCTGGGACCTCAGAGCTCCTTGCCTCTGGCCTCTCTGCAGTGCCCGAATGCCAAACATCCTGAACATGCATTTTCTATGTAAGAACATTATTGCAGATGACTGTCTGGCAAAAAAAGAAAAAAAAGGTCTCTGGCCTGGAAAAAACCAGACCAGCTTTGCAGCTGCTGCCAAAAGCACTGAATCTTTTTTGAGGGCAGACACTCTGGATGCTTCAGCTGGCAGCAGATTGCTGAGGGCTATTTTTCAACATCTAAAGCAGCGTCCTTTGGGAAATGCCCAGTTCTGTAGAAGAATGTAAAGTGTGCCCACAGGATGCTGGAAGCCAGCCACCTGCACTGCTAGAGTAGGAATAGCTTCTGCAAATCAAAGTTGTGCTTTGCATTTTAACAGGACTAATAAAATAGACTGAAGGAAACTCTTGCACTAGAGCAGGAGTTTATTTTTAGGCAGATCAGTAGCTGAAAATAGAAACCCCTATACATAGGAACCACATTTTGCCTCTGGTGAGGGTGTTTCAGTCTGGGCAGGCTTGGATGTGACTGCTGGTGATGGATGAATTCTCAGTTCTGCAGTCATGGCAAGCCTCATTTGCGTCACTCTGGAACCTTAATGCTGAGCTGCTGAAATGCTAAACCCAGAGCCTTAGACAGAGACTCAGAAAAACTCCACATCAGTCTCTAAGGACAGAGAAGTTCTGCGGCATGCTCCAAATTGCATTGAGAATGCAACATCCTTGCTGACTGCTACCTGCTGGGGCTTTTAGAAACATAAAAGCAAGCCCTTTCTCCCCTTTGTTTCTCATTTTTATTCACGTTTCCTTCCCATCACACATGCCTCTGAGAAGAGCTGAAGCAGTCTAGGGGAGAGGAGAGGAGATAGAGGCTGTTGGAGCTGTGGAGCCGTGAGCAGCATGCCAAGGATTGCCTACCTGGTTCTGTCAAGTCGCCTTACCGATTATCATGACCCAGCGGGGTGAGATGAGCTGTAAAACTGGTTGAGAAATGAGTGGGTCAGAGGAGGAGAGTGAGTTTATCCTGTTGTGATTCTAGACCCACAACACCTTCCCCAGAAGCAGATGTGCAATGAATGACATCATTTAACCTAGGCTTAGTTGCCACATCTGCCCTCATTTGTTTCCATACTCAAGAGTTCAACCAGCTCAAGAGGAACTTACCCCCTCCTTATTCTAATTGGTTCTTTCCATTGCTTTTATTCTAGTTTATTGTGAAAGAGCAATTCACAATGCGTTTGATTATAGCTATTTGTCTGAAGTAGCTGCTCTGCTCTGCCCTGGTGAAGGCACATCTTGGAATATGGTGCCCAGTTCTGGGCCCCTCAGCTCAAGAAGGACCTCAGGGAGCTGCTTGAGAGAGTCCTGCACAGAGCCACAGAGCTGCTGCACACAGTGGAACATCTCCTGTGAGCCCAGGCTGAGGGAGCTGGGGCTTTTTAGGGACTGTCTGGAAGTATGAATATCAGTGCCAGAGACCCACCCATGGACATCTCCAGGTGGTTTCTAGGAAGTTTTAACCAGTCACAGTCTGGCCTTGAAATGCCTGTTTCTGTTCTTGGAACAGCTCTCTCAAACCATATTCACATCAGAAACTTGCTTCAGTGGAAACTCAGTTATTCACTGTCACCAGGCAGTGCCACCCGAACTGAGCTGGAGCAGAGAGTCGTGGCACTGTCTGGGTCAGATACCTGGCGTGCTGTCAGTCACAGGAGTGTAGCTGAGGTCCAGAATGGTGTCAACAGAATGCTGTTTGAGTTGTGCAGAGGCAGCTGCCTCTTCCCATGCTCCCATCAGCCAGTAGAAGCTACCAGAGCCATCGGGGCAGCAGGAGCACAGCCCTGTGGCTGAGGTGGCAACGTGCCCACCTGGCCGAGGTGACTAATGCGCCCAGCTGGCTGAGCTCCCTGTAAGGCAGGGAGGGATCAACTCTACCGGGCCGCAGCTGAGGCCAGATAGCTGAGGGATGCTCCTCATGCCCTGCGGTCGCCAGTGGGAGATGGGCTGCTCCAGAGGGAGTCCAGGAATAGCTGCCTGATGCTTTTGCTCTGACTCATTCTTAAAAGCAGCCCAGCGGCCTCCAGGGACTATTTTGGGACCCTGGCAATGCACACATCCCAGAAGGTGATCCTGATAAATGACTAAGGGTACAGGTTCCTAACTGTTGTTCTGAATCACCTCACTGCTGCCAAGCATCTTTAGCTGTTGAGACATCTAAGCTTAAAGCAGTCTCAGCTAGCGTCAGGAATCCTGTTCACAGACACTTCTGCAGCCATCACAAACCACACTGCCCTTTGCTGCCTCTAGGTATTTCCATGATTTTCATTGCCTTCCAAAACTCAGGCCTACTTGAGATATTTGACTTTCAGACACACAGGGACAGTTCTGATATAAATGCAGAAGCAGAAGAGGCCCTGATCATTGTTCTCTGTTAATTTCATAAGGCATGAATTTTAATGAGGCAGGAAGAGGTAGCAGCACCTTCCTTTTGGTTTGCTGGCTTTTTGTCTCTAATCTATTTACTTGCTGCAGCTCTCTGAGAATTTTCTCTTAAATATTTCAGCGTGCAGAGCCCTGAGCAGTTGGTAACCGTTTTGGCCACCATGTATTTCCTAGAAGCTGTAACTAGGAGCAGCTCCTCTGCTGTAAGTGGGGGCCTGGGTTCAGTGAGGCTGCTTTCCTTGAACGATGCTCCAAGTCCTACCAGAGGGAACAGATGGGAGCTGAGACCTCTGCTAGGAACCCTGTCTGCAGCTTGTCCTGCAGCCAAAGACACTGGAATGTTTGTAACCCTGCCGTGACCCTGCACCCTCCGCTTTCCCCTGTCACTTGAAATGGGTTCAGTCTTTCTAGGGTGAGCAGTGTATGCAGCCGCTTCCTGGTGTCCACTGAACTGAGGGGTGGTGGTTTCACCTGCAGATATTAGCTCTCCAGAGAAGAAACACAGGAGCAAGTTTCCAGGCTATTTATAATTTTAATCATCTCCTTCTTTTCCCCAGGCCTTATCTCCAATTGCCAGGACACAGACTTGCAGCCTAGAGGGTGTCGAGTTTCTGCCTAGTGTTTCCTTGTGGCTTTACTTCTAGCTGCCTGGGCGGCTCCTCAGCTTTTCCCAGGTAAGCACAGGCATTCCTAATCTCAGATGAAGTGGCTCAGGTGCTCCAAGCAGCAGTTTGCAGTGCTTGTGGAATACCCTCTTCACTCCTGGCAAACAGTGCTTGGGTTCTCGCTGCCTCTCCAGGATTCCTGCGGCTGGCAGTGCTGGGTAAGCCCTTTATGTTTCTGCATGTTTGCCACTTTAACAAACACCTTCCAGTGTAAAAGGCATTAAGATGGAACTGGCATGGTCTTTGGTGGGTAGAAGTCATACACATGTTACTAATAAAGGGCTGCATTAAGTTCAAGATGAGAGACAGAGTCTCTGTAATCTTTTTTCCTGGTGTTCTTGCTCCAGTCAGAGACAAGGATTAAAAATGCACCTGTTGCACAAAGGCTTTTGCATGCTGATACATTGGAGAATGCAACTCTTTGTTCTCTTCCATTCCTTATGGTGTGTTTATTGCAAGCTTGTGCTTAATTTAATCCTCCTGCTTTGCTTGTAGTTTCTTGCTTAGTTTTTAGGATTGCTTTCTGTTTTCTCATTAATTCCAAAGGGCAGCTTCTCTGTGAATTCATGTGTCTGGCTCACAGGGGATACTGATGCCTTGATCTGTGAAGTTTGACTGCATAGTTTTATTTTCAGTGTCAGACTCTTGCTCCAGTCAAAAATACCAATCACAGAATCCCAGAATGGCTCAGTTGGAAGGGACTCCTCCAACCTCATCTCCTCCAACCTCTCCACCATGGCCAGGGACACCTCTCAGCTAGACTCAGCTGCTCAAGGCCTCATCCAGCCTGGCCTTCAACACCCCCAGGCAGGAGGCAGCCACAGCCTCCATGGGCAACCAACTCAACCATGAGTGGTGAGCAATTGCAAACAAACAAGTTTCCACCTCTCTGCTCATACCATTCATCAGCTAAAATAAGAGAGACACCTGGGCAGAAAGTCAAGCCTTTCCTCACTGAATTGAGGATTTGCTTTCTGTAATTAATACAAATTATGACTTGACTTGGAGAAAGGGAAGCAAGAACAACTTCTTGGCCATGAATTTTGGAGCTCTGCCAATACAGTTCAGGAGGGCAGATGACCTGACAACAGGCCTGGGTCCTCATCTGGTAAAACAATAAAGAGAATTCCTGTGCAGTCTTCCACTTTAACTGTGCCAAGGGATTTCTTATAAAGAAATGTAGGTAGGGGTAAGTAAAAATATAGAAAGGCAACAATGAAATTATTTTGTGTTTCTACAATGAACAACTATAATATGTTACTGCACCTTGTCCTCAGTCAGTCAGTTAGTCAGTCCTTTTTGACAGAGGGAAGTTTCCCATTAATCAAAGGCTAATGACAGAGCTTTCCCATCTTCCCTTTCCCCTTGTTTTTTACAGTCAGGGACATTGTCTGGATCAATGTGTTCTATAAGAAATCGATGGTAGAGGCACCTTGCTTGGTTTAGAAGATGGAGTGCATAAGGACACGTTGCCAGCTGCAGACCTTGTGGAGGCCCAGGCTGGCACAGTCAGTGCAAGTCTTTCCAGTGGCATCAAGAGGCAGTGGCTCAGGGTCGAATGCTGTGCTCCTTCAAGCTGTGTTTGCACACTCCTCAGCTCTGCAGGGCTCTCATGCTGAGCAGTGCTCACGGTGATGGATTGATAGACCTTGCACTTTTTGGTGATTCTGCACAAGTGCCAAATGTGTTTAGAAGAGTCTTTAGCACAGTGAGCTTTGCCATTCCTTAGAGATCACACAGAGAGAGCCCACAGGAAGAACATCTGTTCTGAGAGGACATAGATGAGCAGGACAGCTCTGTAGGGGCAGTTTTGGCTAAAGACCATCAAACCTCAGAAAATTCAGAGTCACAGAATGGGTTGGAGGGGACCTTAAAGTTCATCTAGTTCCAAGCCCCTGTCATGGGTAGGGACACCTTCCACTAGATCAGGCTGGTGGCAGCCATCCAACCTGACCTTGAATACCTCCAGGGTTGGAGCCTCCACAGCTTCTCTGGGCAGCCTGTTCCAGTGCCTCACCACCCTCACGGTGAAGAACCTCCTCCTAATGTCTAATGTCAATCTAGATTCTTCACATTAGAAACCATTACCCAAGCTGCCATGAGACTTCAAGGTCTCAGATTTAACATCCATGTGTTCTTACACACCTTCAGGGCAGAGACCACTCCTTCTCCACCTTATTAACCCTAGCAGGCACTGTTTGATTTGACAGCAAACCCCACAAACAGCTAAGGAAAACAGATGTGTGACTGAGAGATGGTGACATCCTGAGCTCAGTGTCAGTGAGTGTTCTGCCCTTTCTGGAACCAAAGTGGCCTACAGCTGACCAAAGCTACTCATCCTATTTGTCTGTTCTGGAGTAATTTTGGACTTAAGCAGGGAAGATCCTGGAGATCACTGTTTTCTGAAGGGAAGGGTTGTTGGGTTGTTCCCCTGGAGGAACTCCTCTGGAGCGGTGAGGGAAAGGAAACAGCCCAGGGAGCTGCTATGGCACCTGGAGCAGGTCAGGCTGCCTTCTCTCTCACGTTCACAAAGTTCATCTTGGTAACTGAGTGATCAGAAGAGCCTCAGGAATACAGAAGGAGGAACTGGGACAGGCTTGCTGCTTCTTCCCTCCTAGGAGTGCTAGGATAGCAGTGAGCAAAGGTCATTGTGGGTCATTCAGCCTTCCTGTAAACAACAGCAACCTTTTTAGCAGCTAAGTGCTGCTGTGCATCACATTGTGGCTGTGTCTATAAAAAGAACAAAATGCCTCCCCCAGCCATTCCCCATCAGAGTACAGTAATGAGATGCCCAGCTGCAGATGCAGCAGAAGCCCTTCCAGTTCTGCTCAGTTATTGTCTGTCTCATCTTTAGCAGATGGCTGGACGATGATGTCTGCAGTAATAAAAATATCAGAGCCCAAAGCTGCCAACTGAGTTGGAAAAGTGGCTAATTGCTATTTCTGTAAGCTGGAACCATTCTTTCTGAAGCCAGGAAGGGCCATCTTCAGCAAGAGCCATGTAATAATATTTAGTAGCCAGATGAAGCACTATTGAACTGCTCCATCCTTGGACTTCTGGAAAAAGAGAGCAGGCAGCAGAAATCTGGCCAAGGAAAGCCATGTGCTGCTTCCACACATTCATACAATGCTTTGGGATGCAAAGGACCTTCAAGATCATCCAGTTCCAATCCCCTGCCATGCACAGGGACGCTTCCTGTGATTGCTCATGACACTTCCTGATGAGGTTGCTCAAGACCTCATCCAACTCAGCCTTGAACGTCTCCAGGGAGGGAATATCTGCAACCTCCCATGGCAACCTGCTCTCCCCACCCTCCCTGAAAGGACAGTGTTAGCTGTGACACACTGGTAGCAGCAAGAGACAGTCCCCCTCACTTGGCCAGAGCATCTCAGAGGCTTGCTTCAGCACTGCTTGGGCACAGGCACTTCAAATGCATACCCAAGCACCACATGGCAGCTGGTACCAGGGTCATGCCTTTGGAAGAGCACAGCTTGCATTCCAGGTTCTCCCCTTGCTTCTTGGCACATGCTAGGTTTTGTTAGCTGTGGGACATAGAATCATAGAATCATAGAATGGTAAGATTGGAAGGGACTTCAAGGACCATCTAGTTCCAACCCCCTGCCATAGGCAGGGACACCTCCCACTAGTACAGGTTACTCAAGGCCTCATCCAATCTGGCCTTGAACACCTCCAGGGAGGGAGCAGGCACAACCTCCCTGGGCAACCTGTTCCAGTGCCTCACCACCAGAGGTTCTGTGAAGGAGGTTCTGTGTTGTGGATTACACAATAGGAGCTAAAACATTAATTGAGAGCTGTCAGGAAATGCTGAAGAGATGGGCCATGGTCTGCATTCTCTTTGTATTTGGTAGCTCTCTAGATGCCAGAAGATCATACAGCACTAATTAAGTGCCTCATGGCAGTGATCCTGGGAGGAAACCATTCTTCCACTCCTGGTGAGTCAGATTCTTTCAGTCTTGGAGAGTGAGATTCTATCCCTCTGTTATGGAGGGGCATATTCTGGGCTGTATTAGTAACTTCTGTGAGCTTTTAACTTTCTCAAAGATGAAGGCTTTTGCAAAGGGCAGATGGTCTTCAGAGCTGAGGGTTAATCACTCACTGTTTGCACTCTTTAAAAGTTCTGTTATCTATGTTCTGAGGGCAATATTCTTAAATGGCTGTGCTGAGATTGTCCTGAGGTGTAGAGGGTTGCTTTTAATACTAAAGAAACTCAGTGCCTTATGAGAACTCTCCTTTTGTTTCTGGAAAGTGCTTGAGGAATGCTGCTTCTGGTGTTTGAGACCTTATATTTAGCTTCAATTAGCATTAGCTATGTTATTAAAGAGAACAACCTCTGGACCTGTCCCACCTTTCTATTCCAAGTTCCATTCAGCAAGAGGACCTGAAGAAATGTGAAATGTTGTCCTGTTGCAGTGTATTAGTCTCTTAAAGTGTTTAGATTAGCGTTAGCTTATTCCAGGTTCTATGGCCAGGAAATGAATCAGTGTTTGGTTTGAGTGGAGATACCCAAAGCAGTTCATACACACTGCTTATGTTTGCTTGCCTGGGAGCAGAGAGCTGCTTGCTTGGCTGGGCTTTTCCTTTCCCTGAGCACACTTTCTTCATTGGTTTATTTTAGGATGCAAGTATTTCAGAGTCACAGAATGGCAGGGGCTGGAAGGACCTCTAGAGATCATCCAGTCCAAACTCCCCTGCCAGAGCAGGAGCATTCAGGGCAGGTCACTCAGGAACACATCTAGGTGGGTTTGGAAAGTCTCTAGAGAAGGAGACTTCATAACCTCTCTGGGCAGCCTGCTCCAGGGATCACAGGGCAAAACTTTTCCCTCCTGTTCCCGTGGCACCTCCTCTGCTCCAGCTTGCCCCCAGTGCCCCTTGTCCTGTCCTTGGCCATCCCAGAGCAGAGCCTGGCTGTGTCCTGCCCACACTGCCCTGCACATCTTTATCAGCAGCAGTGAGGGCAACCCTCAGGAGGCTCCACTGCTCCAAACTCCAAACTCCAGCTCCCTCAGCCTGTCCTCACAGGAGATGTTCCACTGCGTGCTGCAGCTCTGTGGCTCTAGGCTGGACTCGAGATCTCAAGCAGTTCCCTGATGTCCTTTTTTACCTGAGGGGCCCAGAACTGGACACAATATTCCAGATATGGCCTCACCAGGGCAGAGTAGGGGGGGAGCAGAAGTTCTCTAGATCTACTCACCACAGCCCTTCTAATCCGCCCCAGGATGCCCTTGGGCTTCCTGGCCACAAGGGCACATTGCTGGCCCATGGGCATCTTTCTGTCCTCCGTGACCCCCAGGTGTCCCTTTCCCCAGAGCTGCTCTCCAACAGATCACCCCCCAATCTATCTTGGTCCATGAGTTTTTCCTTTCACAGATGCAAGGCTCTACACCTGGCCTTGTTGTATCCTGTACTAAGACTCTTCCCTTACCATTCCTGTACCCTGACAGCCAGTGTCTGGTTTCCCTCTCAGTGACAGCCAGCTGTGGGCCAAAGCTGTGAAAGCAGCTGTACCAGTCGTGCCTTGTCCTGATCAGCCCTTCAAAACAAATGCAGATGCTGCTGGCCCACCTTGGCATAGTGTGGGGAACGGTGTCTGGCAGCAACAGTGGCCTGGAGCTGCCACTGCAGGGACCAAGGGAAGTGACTCTTACTCTTTGTTTTCTGTTTCCCAATTGCCATTTAAGAATCTCCAAGAGAATACAACCTTTCTCTCGGTGTGGTTCTGTCCATTAAGGGTTATGTTTAAATCTGAAATTCCTTTAGATTCCAAAAATGTCCTTGGACCCTTGCTTTATTTACAGAACAATCAACTTTTGAACCAAAAGTCCTCTCTCTGACTCAGGCAGTTTGCCACTGAAGGATTTCCTGAGCTAGACACAGACCCTACGCATTTACCACCTCTTTCTTCCTCAAGTTCTTCGCTCTCCTTCTCATTTCACTTTAATTTCACACCTGTGTGCAGCTCTCCACCTTCCTGACACAGCCAGCGAACACATGCCCACTGCTGCCTACTTTGAATCTACCACTTGTGGTCCATACTTCTTACCCTTGAGAAGGTGGTGAGCAGTTGGTCCCAATCCACCTTTGGTTTGCTTCCCAGGATTTTGTAAAGCTTTGTGTACTTCTGCTCAGCTGAGTGCTTCCCGTTCCTTGGTCTCTCTGGGTGTGGCAGCTGGTGCACAGATTGCCATTGCTGCTGCCATTCTCCACACCTCTCCTAGAGGTGTTGTGTCTTCTCTGGAGACTGGGGATTCAGCTGCAGGTAGCATTCAAGCTGCAGCAGGGCTTTACACTCTGGCACAGCTCTGTGCTTTTCCTAAGCTTTGTTCCCTACCTGAGAATTCCCAGAGTTGTATTTGCTGCTTCAGCTGCTGCTGAGCAGTGAGCTGATGTTAAATCTGTCCTATCTTCCAGACTTCTGTGCTAGTGGATGCCATCTCAGAAACTCTCCTTTTATACACTTAGAGTTTGTCCCCTCACTGATCAAAACACACTTACTCATGACTGGTTTGGATATGCCATGGGCCAGCTGGGAGGAAGCTTTAGAAATGTTTCAGGGTGTTTTTAAAAGTCAGTTCACAACACTTCAAGGTGTATCCTTACATTTGCATGAGATGATCTCCATGATCCTTAGCAGAATTCCTCAGGCAGGTGTGGGATAGCTGACCTGATAATGTGTTATCCTAAGATCTTGCAGGCAAGAGGACTTGCTTGTAAGCTGTAAAGGACTGAATGGGACATTCCTGAGAGAAAGTATTCTCCCAAACTTAGCTAAGCCTGGCACAGAGCCACTCCAAACATCTGCTTGGACCAATGTTAACATTTCTACCTTGCAAGGAACTGACTTTAAATGATCAATGAAAATCTTGTGTTCAGCATTTTGCCTTCACTTTGCCTTTGTGAGGCTGCAGTATGAAGTGTCATGGGGCAAGCTTCTCTGTTGCATGCTTCTGGCACATCCTCAGCATTAGTTCTGTTCTCTGCAATGAAGCTTGCTCCTTGACAGCAGTTTTTCATTTCTCGGTGCCTGTGTGTTCTTCCATCAGCAGCTGTAGCAGGTTGTGTTCATGAGCCACAGATCTTCCCTAGGAAGAGAAATCGCTTGTGCCTGTAGGATGGAGTTTGCAGGGCATTGCCAGCCACCATGCTTAATGAACAGCCTCTTTGCTGCTGACCTGCAGCAGGGAGCTACTCGGGGCTGCTGCATGCTTGCTATGCCACCTCTGAGGGGAGCCATTAGCCAGCAGTTCTGATGAGTGCCAGGGAAACCTCTTTGTCATCCTTGCCGGGTGACATGGGCCAGATTCTGTTCCTCTGCAAGTGATGAGAGTCACACAAAGTCTGCGGTTGCAGGTCTGCACAGCACCTGTCAGTAACACAGATGTGAAATGAGATTAAAGCCTTTGCAGTACAGTCTGTTGGTTTCAGAGAGCTACAGGGATGAGAGAGTAAAATGAAGAAGACAGTTCCCATTCTTGTGCACGTGAATAGCTGCCTGTATGGGATTCAGTGAAGCTTAGCTGGGAGAGAAGGCCTTCTCTACTGCTAAGTGTGATCACATCAAACTGTATCAATACAGAATAGTACTGTTGAGTTCAGCCTCTGTTGTAATGGCACTTTAGCCATTTGTCCAAGGGTGAGAGCATATTGTGCAGTTTAAAAGTTCCTTTTCAGCTGAAACCCTGGGTGACAGGCATCGTTTGTAAGAAGATGATTTCATCTGCAAAGCTAGAGGCGGGGCATAGGAGGAGGCAGAGGCAGAGAGATGGAAGAATTTGTGGAAGAGGAAGGGGAACAGTACAGCATCACCTCCAGCATGTGCTGGGTGGTGTTGGCAAAGGAAATATCCAAGGGCTTGTGCGCTTTGCATTACTCTCCAGCCTGCTGGAGTCTGGACTTCCAGTGTTAAATCCTAAACCGAACTGTCCTGCTATGCTCCTAGGAGGACAGTTTAGTTTTTGGCAAGACCATCAGCAACAGGACTGAGAAGATGGCATTCTTAATTATAGTGCTCTGAGAAGCACTGTCTGGGACTCTGAAGCAGTGGGCAAATGAGGTAGCTGAGGGCTGCACTGTGGGTGAGAGATTAGTGGAAGTTTTCCCTTTACTTCGAGTGTGTGCTGGTCCGTGGGGTATTCACCTGAACTACAGACACAGTATGGCTCCGTGGCTGCAGTGAAGTCCAGGTTGTGTAAGACACACAAACCAGTGCCTAAAAGAGGGCACTTGCCTCTCTCTGAAACACACCAGTGTCCTGCAGGCCATTTTCTACCTAATCCCAGCAGCTGGGCCAGTCTTACTTTACACCTTCCAGAAGGCAAATGTCTGAAAAGTTAATTTGGAACCAGATTTGGTACACGAGCTCTTCAGATGGCTGAAAAGCACCTTGTGCTTATCTTCACTCTGTAGATTCTGCTGGTTCTTAACAAGCTCAGGACCAGTGTGACAATGCCAAGTGTGTTTGCTGAGATCCTGCTGCTGTCTCCAGCTTGTGTGAAAATAAGTCAGGACAAGGACAAAACCACAAAAGGGGTAGTTGGTGCATCTGGTACTCTTTTATTTTTCCCTCCTCAGCAATGTTTTTTTTTCCCTTCTTAACAGAGGAGAGTCGAGAGAACAAAGGCAGTGGTGTCATTTCATCAACCCCAGCCACCCTTCCTTACTTCAGATGTGCAGGGCAGACCCCCAGCAGGCTCTTGCCTTCTGTTCCGTGACTCTTACCAGTGGTGCAAACTGTGGGGTTTTATGAGGAGCAGAGGCACTTGGAGATTACTCCTTGGACTGAGACCGCTGCTAGATCACACAAACTTCCAAAAAGATAGAATCCCAAAACCCAATCATATGATAACTTCTGGCTGAACTCCTGCCCAACTTGAACTGCAGTCAAACCTTCCTTTAGCTAAACTAAATCTGCTTTGGTCCTGGCTTTCACATAAAGGAGTTGTTATTTTTCTTTTGTTTTTTTCCATAGTAAATGAACAAATCTGCTTGGGATGTCCATGAGGCTCCGTGCACTGATTCACTCCCGTAGTAGATGACTTAGCAAATGATCTGAGTTTCTGATTTCATGGCTGGAGGGAGTGAGAAGCACTGTGTGGCTCTTGGCTGCCAGGCACTGCTTTAGCACACCTCCAGGAGCGTGCCGGTGCATGTGCCGATGGCTGCTCTGGGTCCTCTGATAAACTCTGTGGGACTCTCCCTGGGAAAACAGCAGAGTGGTTTGACCTATCTGGTGTTACCTTGGCACGGGCAGCCCTCGTCTCTGATCAGCTGGGTTGAAGTGAGATGGGAGGACGAGTTCCACTGGAGTGGCTGCCTGCTGCTCACAACTGAACAGCTCTCCGCTGACAGCTCATGCGCTCAGCATCTGGGCAGGCTTTGCATGGCCCCGCACCAGAACAACACATCACAGGAGGGTGTTTGGAGTGCTTGAAAGGCGATGATCTAAGGCTAGCATTTAGTCCAAACCTAAAGAGCTGTTCCAATGTGTTCCAGTCAGTCCTTACCTTGGGATTTAGGGATGAAGGCAGGGATTCAAAATCTGCTTTTATTTATGAACATTGTGTGGGAGACCTGCAGAGTTTAGAGATGAATAACTCTCAGCTCTATAGGGATAAACATGCCATAGAGTGTTGGGAGGATGCTGATGGCTTTCTCAGGTGACTCTTCTATAGCCACAGGTCTATTTGGTGTTTCACGGCTGCCACACCACCAGACATAGCAGGCAAGAGGCAACAGGCCTGAAAATCGAAGCTGTAATAAAATATAAGTAAGTCATCGTTACACTGCAGCCAAAACCCATTGCCCTTTGCCAGATCTGGAGAGGCAGACACTGCAAACAAGTCTTTGGGGGAATAATGAGGATTTTACTGTAATTGCAAGTCATGTGCTTGCAAATTGCCTAACAAAGCTCTTACTATTCCTGTGCTGGGGCTGAGGTTGGTTGGGTTTTGGTTAGGTTTTTTCATGGTATGGAAATTGAGATTGAGATGCTCTTGTAGTTCTTAAATGCTGAGGTAGATAGCAGAAGGATTTGACCTCCAGTTCAGAGCAGGACAGGTAGTATGGATTTATTTGATTCCTATTGAATGATGCTTCCGGCAGCTGCTGAAATGGAAAGCAATGCAGTGAAGCTTGAAATGGAGGGATAAGTTCAACCCAAGTTTGTAACCATGACATTTTAGTTTCTTTTCCTTGCTGATTCAAAGATGGCTCTTGCCAGCTCTTTGGAAGTGCTGTACCTCTGCAAGAAACTTCTGTGCCTGCTGCTTCGGGCCGTAACTTGTGAGCAGCCCAAGCCAGGAAGAAAAAGGAGGCAGCAACTTCCACAGTGTTGCCTAACAAAGCTCTCTTCCATTTTCAGGAGAGCAGATGGATGGGGGCAAAAGTTACAACCAACTGAATGGACACATCCTGAGCAAGCCAAAGGCTTCCTGTCAGATTGGGCAGATATAAGCTGTCTTGCTGAGCTTCATCTGCTGGTGTGTTTATGACCTTAGCACAGGTATACAAAGGCCTCTCTATTTAACTGACCTGTTAAACTATTACAGCTTCCCAGGGATTCTTTCCTGCTCGCTCATTTCTTCTGTTTCTTTGTTTGATCATTAAAAACAAAGGGTAAGAAATGAAAATACCAAAAGAAAATGGAGGAGAAAAGTAGAAAGACAAGAAGAAGAAAATCAAACCCTGGAGAGTATTTGGTTTCCATACCTTCTTTAGTTTTTTTGGGTTTTGTTTGTTGGTTTTTTTTTAATCTTCACATTGAGATCTTGAAAAATGTAAAGTAAACATGAAGATTTGGGAATTTTTCTTGAAACATACTTCCCATTTTTCACCCAGCACTGCTGCCAACTTTCTGACTCCGTAGTACAAACAGCTTTTCAGCTACTCCTACAATGGTGCATTCAGAGAAGGATGCATGTGCTGGTGGCACCTGCACAGCCACTCATCTGTGGCAGTGGAGGAGCAAGGGAAGGTGCCAATCAGATATGGTATGCAGAGTGCAGAGCTGCTTCTCCAGCTACCTGCCTGTGTGGGGTACTGCAGCTGAATGAAGGGGGTGGGGGGGGTCATGAAGTCTCCCTGTGCAGCTGCCCATGGGGGTTGTGGAGTCTCCCTCTCTGCAGATGTTCAAAACTCACCTGGACACATTCCTGTGTGATCTGGTATAGGAGATCCTGCTCTGGCAGGGGAGTTGGACTGGACAACCCTTAGGGGTGCCTTCCAACCCCTAGCACTCTGTGATTCTATGAAAGCAGTGGATAAGTTCTCCAGGGTGCATCCATTTTGTCCTTAGCAGGAAATGTTTCTTGCAATAGTGATGTAGAATGGACACAAGCAGTACAGTGTAAAAGAAGTTAACCATATGAGCAGCAGATGTGAAAAATGTACCTCACATCCAATCTTAATCTGCCCTGCTCTCATTTCAAACCACTGCCCTCGTCCTGTCCCTACAGGCCTTTGCAAACAGTCCCTCTGCAGCCTCCTTGTAGCTCCCTTCAGGTACTGGCAGGCTGCTATTAGTTCTGCATGGGGTCTTCTCCAGGCTAAACACCCCCAGCTCCCTCAGCCTGTCCTTGTAGCAGAGATGCTCCATATCCTGATAATTTTTGTGGCCCTCCTCTGGACTCTCTCCATCAGGTCCATATCCTGCCTGTGTTGAGGGCTTCAGAGCTGGACTCAGCACTGCAAGTGAGGTCTCTCCAGAGCAGAGCAGAGGGGCAGGATCCCCTCTCTCCATCTCTGGCCATGCTGCTTTGGATGCAGCCCAGGCTGCCATTGACCTTCAGGACTGTCAGTGCCCATTGCTGGCTCCTGTCCAGCTTCTCACCCACCAGCACCCCTAAATCCTTATCTGCAGGGCTGCTTTCTGTCACTTCAGCCCCCAACCTGGATTGATATCTTAGGATTGCTTTGACCTTGCACTTTTCTCTATTGAACCTCAGGAAATTCTGGTCAGCCCAGCTCTCCAGCCTGCCCAGGGCCCTCTGGATGGCTCCCATCCCTTCCTCCAGACATACAAGGAGGTTTACATGAGCAGCCTTGACCGTAGCTCACTGTTTTTCTTGTAATGTACATTTGTGGAGATCTTTTTATGGATATAATTATCTGCTTGCACTAAGGAAGTGTGTATATGTGTGACATGATGGATATCACAAACAGCTGTGTCTGTGCTAAGTGCACTTCACTGCTTGCAGAGCTGCAGAGGGCATGTTCCTCTCCGCGCCTGAAAATCCCAGGGCCTAAGGGGCATTGGCTAGACACACGACTAGAGCTGCGAAATAATTCCTGCCACCAGTGTTTCTAATGAAGACCATCTGCAAATAGTTTTATTTTTGTTTCAGAAAAACAAAAAATTCCAATTGCTTTTAATTCAGCTGAACATTTGAGGGATTAGCTATTATCTCCTCATTACTCTTTTCACTGACAAAAAAAAAAAAAAGAAGGTAACCTCCTCCTGGCTACAACCACCCTTCCACAACTACCTGAAGGGTGGCTGTAGCCAGGAGGAGGTTGCTTTCTTCTCTCAGGCAACCAGCACCAGAACAAGAGGACACAGTCTCAAGCTGTGCCAGGGGAAGTTTAGGCTGGAGGTGAGGAGAAAGTTCTTCACCGAGAGAGTCATTGGCTACTGGAATGGGCTGCCCAGGGAGGTGGTGGAGTCACCGTCCCTGGAGGTGTTCAAGGCGGGTTTGGCCGTGGCACTTGGTGCCATGGTCTAGTCTTGAGGTCTGTGGTAATGGGTTGGACTTGATGATCTTTGAGGTCTCTTCCAACCTGGGTGATACTGTGAAATTGCTTTCAGGAGAAACTCCATCACTGAATCAGTTCACCAAGCAGAATATTCCATTTCATACATGAAAAACAAACAAACCCAACACACAGCACAGCACCTCTCAAGAAAACAGAACATAACTCCCCCCCCAAAATCAAACCAACCTTTTGCCTCACTATAAATTGAGCTTCAGATTGTCTGGGTTCTGTTGGTGTGCTCTTTTATCTAATAATAACCTGCACAGTGTAGGCCTCTGAGTAGGGTATTTCATCACTCTCTGAAAAAACAAGTGGGGTAGTCTAAAAAGTATTTGTGGTGTTTCTGGTGGATTCATTCTTACCTGTCAGGAATTTACTTAATGGTTTGCATTTTGTTTGGAGGAAATGTAAAACAAGCAAATGCAAGGATGGTGCATAAAGAAAAAAACAGCCCAAAATCTGCCTGCATTTAAAGTCAGACTTTAAGAGGTTTCTTCTTTGACTAAAGTGCCTCCTGAGACCTCCAGCACTGTGTTTAACAGCAGACATCTCCTTGTGTTGATTGACTATAAGTAAAGGAACTGTGGCACTGCAGTAAGTGAAGCATGAAACACAGAGCAGCCATCGATGGTACATTTGCCTTCTGCTCTGCAGCTGACTTCCCATGGTCTCAATTCTGTGACACTGTAATGGAATCATAGAATGACAGAACCATAGAATGGGGTTGGAAGGAACCTCAGAGCTCATCTACTCCAACCTCCCCACCATAGGCAGGGACACCTCTCAACTAGACTCAGCTGCTCAAGGCCTCATCCAACCTGGCCTTCAACACCCCCAGGCAGGAGGCGGCCACAGCTTCCCTGGGCAGCCTGTGCCAGAGTCTCACCACCCTACTAAAGAACTTCTTCCTCAGCTCCAGTCTAACCCTGCTCTGCCTCAGCCTCAGACCATTGCCCCTTGTCCTGTCTCTAGACACCCTGATGCAAAGTCCCTCTGCAGCCTTGGTTGTGGAATGCAGCTCTGATGTCCACTTGGAGCCTTCTTCTCTCCAGGGTGAACACCCCCAGCCTGTCCTCATAGCAGAGGTGCTCCAGCCCTTGGATCATCTTTGTGGCCTTCTCTGGCTTACCTCAACAGCTTTGTCTGCTTCTTATGCTGGGAACCAAAGGACTGGAGGGAAAATTTGAAATGGGGTCTCAGCAAAGCAGAAATAGGAAATACAGCAATGTATACCCAGAGATGCACTGCTCCTTCCTCCAGTCTGTGCCCATTCCCAGGCAGGAGGTCTAACTACATGCCTGTTATAATCCTTCTGGACTAGTATCCAGGAATGTTAGCTGCTAACATGAGATTATTATTTATGGTCTTACAGTGGGCTTCTAATTTATTCGGCATTGAAAACAAAATCAAATACCCAGCCTTGGTGTTCCTGTATGTAAGGACATTGTCCTATGATGGAATGAGGAAGACCCCACTGAGGGCAAAGTGAAGCTACCATGATGTAGCCGGGGTGAAGAACCTTGTAGAGGGCTGCATGTTGAAAACCATTGTATGCTTTGCACATTACCGCAAGCCCCTGGTGGGTTGTTCCTGATAGCTATCCCAGGAAGTGACATAGAGAGTGGAGAAACAGCCTCGAAGGGCTGGAGATCACCTCTGCAGCTTTCCAGGGCTCTCCCCAGATGCAGGGCAGAGGTGGGAGCTCAGGCCCTGCTGGGGGTGCCCACGGAGGGTGAGGCGTGCATGTGCCGTGGCAATTCAGAAAGGTACTGAGAGCCTGGGAATCACTGTACACAGCAGTGTGGGGTCTGCCTTGCTGGTGTACACTGCCAGACCAGGAAAATTCCTGGGGATCATCCATGCTGGTGAGCAGACAGACAAAGAGGTTTCCTCCCTGGGCTTTGGGCTGGACTGGGCACTGGGGGTAGAAAGGACCGGACACTGTGTGCTTTGTCAGAGAATGTGGCCCCGGGGCAGCCAGTGGGGCTGTCGTGCCGGGCCATTGCAGACACAATGACTTATATTTCCAATCAGGATTAATAATTGTTCAGGCCATCAGACATCAATAGGTGGTGTTTGGACAGGGGAAGTTTCTGTCGAGCTCCAGGCCACATGCATTCATGCATTGCCACACCGATTGAGAGCAGGGTGAGAGCCAGCGAAGAGCCAAAGAGCAGGGGGTTCTGGGCAGTCTGACCTGGTGGGTCCTGGGAACAGTGTAGGTTTCAGTGCTGAGCACACAAATCAGCCGTGCTAAGCCTGCATGGGAAAGGAACAGCCAGAACAAGCTGCTCATCAGCATGGCATGAGAAGAGTCAGGCTAAAGCTGAAGCAGGCACACAGTGCACATGTGTGCGCTCCTCTGAGTGTGCCCTGGCATCCTGACTGGCTACCCAGAGTGTCTGCAGCAGTGACTCTCACCAAAGCAAGGAGAACCAGGTACAGACTTTTGTTTCTCTGGGGAAGAGGGATGCCACAGGCACAGAAATCACAGGTCTGCAGGTCATTGAATGGGGCAGTGGAGAGCTCAGCGGCTCGGAGAGCTGCCCTCCCTGGCAAACTGACCGCTCCACCCAGAGCACCCAAGCCCTTGCCTTGCCTCTGAGGCACACAGATCCTTTCCCACTGTGATTTGATAGGAAGCATTCAGCCTGGGCTGGCAAAACACTTGGGATAGGTGGCACCTTTCACTTCATGCTCTTCAGACTCGTGCTGGCTGTAGGAGGACATTTGTTAAAAGCCTCAGGGGGGAACCAGGGGCACAAGGCAGCTGTGAGAGAAGCTGAAATGTATATAGTCAATCAGTGAATCGTCTGTTAGAGCAGTGAAGCTCACAGGTACAAAACTGCCTCCTGCTTATGCTGTGGAGCCGTTGGAGTTGCATTCACAGCACAAACTGAATGCGGAAGTTTGGCCCAGAGGTGTACATCTTACCTCTGGCCTGTAGGAGCCCATTAAATTAAACTCCAAACCACTGCAGTACTTCTGTTACTGAACAAGTTGGCATTTTTGGCAGCTGCAGTTCTAAGCAAGTTACAGAGGGTTTGGTGAGATGTTTAGAGCACAACTGCTGTGAGCAGCATGAAAAGTGGATTGTCCTCTCCATTGTTTTTCTTGCTTTAGTAAAAAGGCTGCCGGAGCTCAGGCAGGCTGCCAAGGGTGCAAAAATTAAATAATTCACAAGTATGGGTACAACACCTGTGTCTCTGCGGGCCAGGCAGGGCACTGGCAGCCCACTTGGAGGGAAAGCAGGAGGAAACCAGAGCTGACTCATGGAGACAGGTGGAAGAACAAAGCAGTGGCTTTGGCTTGATTATGGAATGGACTGTAAAGGAAAATCTTCCTTGCCAAAGGATACACTCCGTTTGTGATGAGCTCCACTGCTCCTGGCAGCACACACAAACATTTCTCCTTGACATTCCCTTGACTTATCAGCATATGAGGAAAGTCTTCTGGTGTTGGCAGTTAACAGGCTGGTCTAGATGCCACAGCAGTCAACTAGCTAGGAAAAGAGAGTTAGTCACTGGGGAGCCAGCACAGAGGCAAGCAGCATTTGTTATGACTCAGACTAGTGGCTAGAAAAAGGCTCCATTTCTTAGTGCTCCTTCACAGTGTTGGGCTTTTGGGTTTTTTAATCAGAAACATTAAAAATATTCCTGTTTCAATTTCTTGAGCTGGAGCTTTTTACAAAACTAAAATGGTTGAGATCTCAGCAAATGTAGAGATCAGATGAGTGAAGCCAGGTCAGTGCTGTAACACAGATTGCCAAATGATTTCAGGGTACACTCAGTTCCCACATTTGTTAGGTTTTCAGCTTGTGGACATTACTGAGATTTTTGCCTTTCATCCTGATCCGAGAGGAAAAAATCCTAGCAGCTCAGAACTCTCTGCAATAGCAGAAGGGAATTTTTCCAGTGCCATTTGGTTGCTCTCTGATGTGAAGTTATTTGCTAAGGGCCACTTACTGCTGTAATTTATAAAGGCCTTCTAATGGAAGCGCTGGGATGAGGCAATGGAAGTTGGTGAGTACTTCCTGAGTATGAAGACCAAAGCAGCTCATAATTTGTGTCCCTCACCTCCCCTCCTGCTCTATTCATTCCTCAAGCTGGCATTATGCCTTCTGTTTGTGTTGGGCAGGGACAAGCAGAGCACCTTGCTAAGACACAAGTCTCAGCCACGCTCAGAGGCTTTAAGGAAGGGCTGCTTAAACTTCCTGCAGCCTAGGTTTCAAAACACAAGAATATTTTTGAATGCAATTAAAACTCTCAGTAGATTTCCCAAAGCTGGTCCAGGATAAAGAACATTCTTCTCTGGCAACATGCAAATAATGGAGACAATCCTGACCACAATGACTCTGAAGTTATCCCTAGAGTCGAACTGGAATTTTTATTGCTGTGTTGCCTTTTCAGTCAGGCCACTTTTTAGCACTTTTAGTTCTAGTAGTAAAGGATAAATCCATGAGCAAAAGTTTCTGATGCAGTTGGAAGCAGCTCCTGCTTGTGTTGTTTCTGAGCTGCATGCCATTCCATTCCTAAGGTCTCCAGGAAGCTGTTCAGTGCTGTGCCATGTATTATCAGGTACTTTGCTGTGCTGCACTAAGGGTGGCTGTCATTCCATACTGCTGGAACCCACCCTTGGCAGCACTTCATGGCCTCTGGCAGTGTCTGCAAGTCACATAAGCAAAATGGTGCAGATGGAGTTGCCCCAAATGAGACACAGCCAGCCAAAACCACACCGTAGCTCGAATACCACAACCTCACCTCATCAGCAAAAGAATTCTGGTAAGACAAGGTTAATTTTGTAACAGCTTGCATCTGGTGGTGTGAGGCTGCCTCAATCAAACATTACTTCTGGGGACCCCTAAACTGGAGTTCAAGCACTGTATTGTTAGAATGGGTTCACTGTTACTGCCATTCCAGGGAAGAGTCCAGGCAGAGTTCTCAGATTTATGTCAGATCACCTCACTGAAGAGAAGTCTCAGCTCTTTGCATGCTGCTATGAGCACTGTAAGGATGGAGAAGCCCCTCAACCACTCCACCCTGCACCCTCACCCTGCACCTGCAGCTGGGTGCCTGTTCTCAAAGGCTTACAGTCTGATGGGACAGGCAAAACACCAGCAGGGAAGCAGGGACAGAGAGTTGAAGGACTACCATCACTATCATCATGGTAAGCTGTGGCTGAGCTAGGAACAGCTGGAAGTGTCCCTGCCACCAGCCACCCTGTTAGTTGTGTGCCATGTAACTGCTGCAGCAGTTAGCCCTTAGCCATTTCAGCTGCTGCTCCTGCAATCTGGGCCTCTCTGCATTACCAAACACATGCAGCTCTGGATGGGCATTTGTAAGGCTTGCCAGGCTTAGAATATTGCAGAGTGGTTCAGAGATGTCTCCTTGTAGTCTACAGGTTTGTGATCTGAAAAATACTTCAAATGCAGCTGTTTCTTTTTGAGCACAGATAGAGAAGTATTAGAGGACAGACAATTATTCTTTAGTTGGTTAGCACCACCAAATTGGCAAAGACTCATTTCTGGCTGGCAACAGGAGTAACAGCTGCCATCCCCCACTGCCTGCTCCTCATACATCTGAATCTCATGTCCTGTGGGTGAGCATCTACAGACTCTGGAAAGAAAGGGCACATAAATTTCCCAGAGTATTTTGTTCCCATACTAAAGCCATAATAGCCATCAAAAGCCAAACCTGCATGATAAAAGAAAAGCCCTTGATCTTTATTAGGCTCTAAATGTGGTACTTAAGATTTTGTATTAGAGCAAAGGAAGTTAAAAAGACAAGTAAACCCTGCGAGCTCTGCTTTAGTCCATAGCGTTCTGAATGGCACCCAGAGGTGGCTGATTGCCTGGGCTCACACACACGTGGACATGACATTTACATGTCCTGCAAGTGGACATGGGCACTCACAAACACTCCCAAAGGATATCAACAGCCCAAGCAGCTGCAAGACAGTGCTAGGTGATGAACCTCTGCTTCAGAGTTATATACGCGTGGTGTCATCCCCCGAGTTCAGGTAGTGTTGGTGAGGTCACAAGTCACAACCAGTAGGGCAGGAGGAAATGGTACAGGCTGCACCAGGGAAGGTTTAGGTTAGACATCAGGAAAAACCTTGTATATTGAAAGGGTTATCAAAGACTGGAAGAAGCTGCCCAGGGGAGTGGTTGAATCACCATGCCTGCGTGTATTTGAGAGCTGTCCTGTCTAGATGTGGTGCTCAAGGATATGATGTAGTAGTGGCCCTGGCAGAGTTAGGTAATGGTTGGACTTGTGACCTTAAGGGTCTTTTGTAGCCATGGTGGTTCAGTGGCAGTGAGATGTACACTGATTTGGTATTCTTCTGAAAGGCTTGGTAGCAACAAACCAAGCCCAGGGGAATTTCCCCTGGGAACCCCTCTCTGCTTCTCCCACCAAGTGCAGATACGCACAGGGCTCCCTCTGCGAGGGGCACCCACGGCCCTTTTGCTGCGCTCGTGTCGCCTGGTGCATCATTGCTGTTAAGGGGAGAAGTCTGCTGTCTTGGCAGCAAGTCAAACTATGGTTTGGCAGATCTATCCCAGCTTTGATGCTCTGAGCTATCCTCTCCAAAGAAGAGTTTCTGGGTGGTATTTTGAAGCTGTGCTGGTTACTTCTGTGTTCCTGTTGATGATAATGCTGCCACATGCCTGTTTTCTCAGCGGCCATGTGGTGTGAATGCTTCAGATTGATCTCTCCTGTGACCCCTTTATTTTCCCCAGAACTGGAAATGACAGCAAATGAGCTCACCCTGCAAGGACTCAAGTACCTCAAGGTACCTTGGAGTGGAGCCAGGCCCTAGAGGGGAGCGGACCGAGCCTGCAATGGTAGCTGTCAGAGGGGAATAACTCACCCTTGGCATCCCAGAACTGACCCTTGGCCTCCTGGCTAGTTGGCTGCTGAGAGCCATCTCCACCCTCTGGGCTGAAGACTCAGGTGTGAAATCTCGTAACTCACTCCTTTTAAAGGACAACTTTCCTGTCTTTGTGCCAGGGGCTGTGGCTGGGAAGCTGACTCCCTTGGCCTGGGCACTGCCCCGACACAGTCTGCCCACAGCCCTGCAGCACAGTGCTGTCTGGGGGGGGTTCATCCAGGTCGGCATATCACTGGCACCCAGCGGTCCGAGGAGGCTGGAAGGGATGCTCCCAGGAGCCCCAGGGCTGCCCCTTCCCCTTGGGACACCCCCATGTAGCAAAGCAGGACTTTCCCAACAGAGCCTCTGCTGCCTCTGGGCCTCCTGGGCATTTGGCAAGACCTGACCCCTCGCTTGGTTAGGACTTGGATCCAGCAGCCCAATATACACATGGGGAGGCCACACTGGTTCCATGGAGCACTGATGGAAGTGGACTTCCCTTACAGACTCACTGGTCTTTGTAGCCTTAGGAAACTCTCACTTTCACCCTTCCAACAAAACCTCCACCTTCAGCATGACAACCTTGCTCAGCTGCTCCTCAGACTCTACATACTGAAACAACTGTTTTGGTTTGGTTTTCTTTAAGTCCTACTTGTTTCCACTCCATATTCTGCCTTCTGGACAGAGGTGAGACATCACTCTCCAGGTAAGTCCTAGCATATTTTGGTATATCTAATGTCTGCCAACAAAGGCTTATAAAGGATTCCTTCCCTGAGATGAGGCAGCTGAGTTTCTTAATCAGGCGAAGAAGGCTGAGGCAGAAATTTTGCTTCAGAAACAGACACTCAACAGAAACTTTGCTTGGCACAGCAGCTGCAGCCACACATATCAAACCAAAGGCAGAGAGAAGGAAGACACAGATTCACGTGAGCCTGCCAGGCCTCAAGATAACAGCATTTCCAAATTGAAAAAATAAAGTAAAATTCAGTCTTTTCCAGCCCAAATATTCAGATGTAGCTGTAAAAGCAGGCCGTTAGAGAAACTCAGCATTTCACACCAAGACAGCACTTTTCCTACAACTCCACCAGGAAAAATAGTGGAAATGAGGAGGTAAAGAAACCTCCATCACCTGGTCAGTTCAACTTGTCAAATTAATTGAAGGCTCAGATAATGTGTTTGACCATTTACAATGTAAGCTGTAGCCTCCCTTTGTAAACCTATTGCCGTCCACGTTTAGAGCTGCCAAAGCACCAAACCCAATCTTTTCAGAGCCTGGCTGCACAGAGAGGTCTTGCTCAGTGGTGCCAACTAAGTTGGATTTTCACCTGCTGTTCTTCAGTTTCCATCTGCAGCTGTGCAGGTGGAAAACAAAACCCAATGAAACATTTAGCACAGTTCCAGCAAGGTTTACCTGAGACCAAATCATGCCAGGATCCAGCAACCCGAGGCTCTGAGGAACTCTAGGGACATTCTTTTCCTCGTTGCTGCTGCTGCCACTCATGAGCAACTTGGTTTTCCTCTACTAAGGTCATTCCTTACTCTGCCAAAAGCCTGCTGGCAAACATTTTTTGACATGAAACAATCTGTAATTAAACACTTGTAGATGATTGAAGTGAGTGAGTTATGAATGCTCTGGGACACATAAACAACCCACCACCACCAACTGCTCCATAACTGCAGTCGACAAAGGGCAGGAGTTTGGAGTGCAGTTGCATGCAGTCTGTAAGATCACAGCTTGACTTCTCTATCCTTAAAATGGGCCTGTGGGAGTCCTGCAATTCCACAAGGGCCTTCCAAAGGTGGGGGAGTCAGCAAGAAAGGGTCATTCTTCCTGTTTTATTCAAGATGTAAAAACTCATTACATCACAGCATAGCTTGGGCTGAAGAATGTGTGTGAAACCTGTGGAGAATGACACTGATTCTCCTGCAGAAAGAGCTGAAGGGCTTTGCCTTTTCCCTTCACTGCTGCAGATCCTGCGAGGCCATTCCATGCCCACTCTTCAGTTCTGCAATGCTGGAACAATTTCCGTTAGTAGGTCTATGATAGATGCTGGGGAGGCCACTGCTTGAGCACTGTGTTTGGTCTTGGATGCTGCAGTATGAGAGAGGCATTGAGGGGCTGGAGCAGGTCCAGAAAGAGGCAACAAAACTGGTGAGGGGGTCTGAAGAACAGGTCTGGTGAGGAATGGCTGAGGAAGCTCGGGTCATTTAGCCCAGAGAAGAGGAGGCTGAGAGGAGACCTCATTGCTCCCTACAGCTCCCTGAAAGGAGACTGGAGTGAGGCTGGGGTTGGTCTCTTCTCTCAAGTAATCTGTGGTAGGACAAGAGGAAGTGGACTCAAGTTGTGCTGGGGGAGGGTTAGGTTGGATATTGGAAAACCTTTACTGATAAAGTGGTGAGAGGTTGGAACAGGCTGCCCAGGGAGGTGGTGAAGTCACCATCCCTAGAGGTGTTCAAAACATGTAGACATGGCACTTCAGGATGTGTTTTAGTGCTCATGGTAGTGTTGGCCTGATGGTTAGAGACCTGATGCTCTTAGAGGTACTTCTAATGATTCCACGTTGAGCAGTTGCCAGCTTTTCAGCTGTGGTCTTCTCTTGAGCACCACAGAGGCTTTGCAGCAGCAGATGAAGGACCCAGGGAGTTTTAACAATGTCTGGTTGCAAATTGAAGCCTTTGTGGGTTCTGTGCTGTGGTGGTACAGCTTGGGTGCTTTTTTGACCCACCACTGCCTTCACGTTGTACCCATCTATCAGTGCTGCTCCAGCATGTTGAGCCTGGTCAGTGTGTAGCTTGTTTAGTGTATGCTGCACTGCACAACTGTAAATACACATCATGGATTCTGGCTTCTGAGTGGCTTTCCATCAGCTCACAAGTGATCAGGTATTGTCTGGAGTCTAGAAGCAGAATGTGCCTGCAGCTCCCTAGGAGAGCAACGTGGCTCTGGCCAAAGAGCACACACCAGGTCAGGCTTAAACCGGGCTGGGGAATGGTGAAGATTTGAGTCTGTTTTTTAAAATAATATTTTGACATTTCTGCATCAATTTCTTTCTAAACAGACTGGGCTGAAAAGGCCAATTTGAGATGAAAATAGCTTTGAAAATAGCAGCCTTCTGCCCTAGGAAGGAAATTTCATCTGTCAGCTAAATGTACCATCCAAAACCATTCAAGGGCAGCAATGATCACAGAGCACACGTCCTGAACAGGTACCTGTCTGCTGCTGAGCCCAAGGAGGTTTAGCTCCAATGGGAATCATGTGGATTGGGCTGCACAGCCTCATAGAATTATAGAATCATAGAATCATAGAATGGTAAGGTTGGAAGGAAACTCAAGGATCATCTAGCTCCAGCCCCCTGCCATAGGCAGGGACACCTCCCACTAGTACAGGTCACTCAAGGCCTTGTCCATCCTGGCCTTGAACACCTCCAGGGAGGGAGCAGCCACAACCTCCCTGGGCAACCTGTTCCAGTGCCTCACCACCCTCACTGGAAAGAACTTCCTCCTAACATCCAGTCTAAATCTCCCCTCTGCCAGTTTAAACCCATTGCCCCTTGTCCTGTCATTACAAGACCTTGTCAATAGTCCCTCCCCAGCCTTCCTGTAGGCCCCCTTCAGATACTGGAAGGCTACTATCAGGTCCCCTCGAAGCCTTCTCTTCTCCAGGCTGAAGAGCCCCAACTCTCAGCCTGTCCTC
>VWZE01020792.1:6483-19418 GCA_013396675.1 Eubucco bourcierii | reverse complement strand
CTGCTGGCCACGCTTCTCTTGATGCAGCCTAGGACTCGGTTGGCTGTCTGGGCTGCATGTGCACACTGCAGGCTCATGTTGAGCTTTTCATCAACCCAGACTCCAAGGTCCTTTTCCTCAGGGCTGCTCTCCAGCCATTCACCACCCAGCCTGTATTTGTGCTTGGGATTGTGCCTACCCAGGTGCAGGACCTTACACTTGGCCTTATTGAATTTCATCAGGTTGGCCTGGGCCCAACTCTCCAGCCTGTCCAGGTCCCTCTGGATGGCATCCCTGCCCTCTAGCAAGTCGACTGTGCCACACAGCTTGGTGTCATCTGCAAACTTGCTGAGGGTGCACTCCATGTTTGGTTTGGTTTGGGTTTTTTGTTGGGTTTTGTGGGGTTTTCTTGTTTTGCTTGTTTGTTTTTTGGTCTTTTTACGAAGGTTGTGTTAAGCTTGGGAATAAATCTACTTAGGAGCTGCAGTTCTACTTTCAGCTACACGAACCAAGGTCTTGCTGCTACAGATGTGTCCCTCTGAGCAGCACTACACTGCTCTGTCTGCATTACTTCCTGCAGAAGGGTCTCTTTGCTTCTCCATAATCCTACAGCACCTACCTGGCAGGAGTCTCTTATCTTGCTCAGTGAAGATGTCTGCTGTTAGTATCACTTAATTATCATCAGTGTCCCTGCTCAGGCACTGCTGACGCTGGGCAGATGCCTGGTGACATACAGCCATGTGCCCTGACAGATGTGTACAGGGCCACAGGCAAAACTTTAAAAAGCAGAGTGATGAATTCCTAGAGGCTAGAGATAAGAATCAGGAGTAACTCCTTAGGAAGAACAGGGCCCATCCAACGTGTATAAGGATTATTGCTCATCCGCAGCATTTACAGCAGGATTCTCTGGATCTGTGAAGTGCTTCACCCTCTTTCAGGGGGTGAGCTTTGAAGTTTCTTCTCACTGCTAGAGAGGATTTCTGCTCTGTGGATCTCATTATTGGAAGGTGTCTTCTGCAGGAACCGTTCATTATTCACCCCTCAGTACCCTCTGCAAGATCTCCCCATCAGCATGTCACCTATTAGCAACTCTCCCACAAAGTGCTCATGAGGGGTATGGGAAGAAAGCCCAGGGTCATCTGCTCATGTTCTGAACATCATGACCTGAAGGCAAACTGCTCTTATGGAGGATACAGGATGGCAAAGTTAAATCAGATTAATATGGTGGTGAAACATTTCACATCAGTTTTTATTCATCTAAACTCTCTCTTGTGACATCTTCTTCAGGACTATGATAGGTTTTCAGACTGCTGGAGACCCTTGACCTATAAGCTCATTGTTTGTGATGGTTTGGGAGTTCCCCCCCACCCCGCCCCCTTCATAAAATGACCCAGACTAGACTCAGCCGGCTGGAAGTTAAGGACTGAAGCTCTGTTTACAGCTCAGCACAATGTACAAGCAGAGATATACACTATAGACAGGAATAGTTACAGAAATAGACAAGTTAAAGGGAATACAGAAACACAACTCCCCTCCCAGAAATCAGAGACCCCAGGAGGGGCTCCCAACCACCCTTCCACCTTCTCCCCACCCCTGTACCTTTCCCCAAGGTTTGCCTTATGTGCAAGGTGAGTTTGGAGGATCGGCCAGGGGGGTTAGAAGTAGAGTGGTTAGTTAAGTTAACAGATAGGTCCAGACCAAACCAGCTAGAAAGCCCGAGACTCTCCAGGAGAGTGCCTTTTCTATGTTTTGTGCTCTTGTCTTATACATCTCAACAAGCCTATGAGTGAAGTAGACATCACCATTGTTTTTCCTTTCTCAGCCTGTAATATAATTTTCTTCATTAAAATAATCCAGTTAGCCTCAAACCAGCACAGTCTTCCTTAATGCTTTGGCAGAGTTGCTACAGGAAAAAACACTCAGCAAAAGCACAATAATTGTTCTTGAATGCTCGCTTTATTGCTCCTTTATTGGTTATGGCCACAAACACAGAGTAATTAATACAACATTTGTTTACAGTGTTAACTGCTTCCCTGCCTCTCATTGATTCTCTGTTACTTACCCACTTGTTATCTCAAAAGGAAACAAGAACAGGAGAAAAAGATTCAGATATTCGAGTTTTGTACAACTGCAGCTCCACTGCAATAAGACCCAAAGAGGAATTCTTCCAGCATAGGTCAGTGATGCACATGACAGCTTCGGAGGCTCATTTTGCAGCCTTTGCATCCTCAGCCATCATGGCTTCAATGAACTCACCCAGGCTCCTTCTCTGACTCGTGGGCAAGCTCAGCACGAGGGAATGCCACCCATAGTGTCCCTTTTGGGTCCTTCTAAATGGATCCTGTCATGCAGCAGGTCCTTCACCTTCCTCACGTGGCGCACACTGTAAGCAAAAGAACTTTCACGAAAGGCTTACCAAGATTCTTCTTCCTTTCTTCTGCCTCCCCCTACAAGGTCCTGAACACAGCAGAGAGGCAATGCTGATGTTAGTAGAAAGGCCATCAGTGTTTATTCTGAATTACTCTCCCCTGCTGTTCAGCAAATCACTTGCAAGCTTAATTTGTTTTCTTCACATTGTTTGGACATTTTTCAGTATTTGCCTGGAGAATTATCATAATTATATGATCTGCTCTCGTTTGCCCTGGTAGCCCCAGTGGCCATCCTCTGTGTTGTTGTAGTTTAACCCCAGCTGACAGCTAAGCATTTGTACAACTGCTTGTTCACTCCACATCCCACACCTCCAGGGGGACAGAGGAGAGCATTGGGTCAAAAAAAGTAAAACTCATGCTTGAGATAAAGTCAGTTTGCCAGGGCAGAAAAAGAAGTTAATAATAACAACAACAATGAGTAACAATTAATACTAATACTACTAATAACAATTAGAATACACAGAGCAAGCAATACACAATGCAGTGGCTCACCACTCATGGTTGGGTTGGTTGCCCAGAGAGGCTGTGGCTGCCTCCTGCCTGGGGGTGTTGAAGGTCAGGCTGGATGAGGCCTTGAGCAGCTGAGTCTAGCTGAGAGGTGTCCCTGCCCATGGTGGGGAGGTCAGAGGAGATGAGCTCTGAGGTCCCTTCCAACCTGAGCCGTTCTAGGATTTTGTGGTTCTGTGAAACTGATCCTTACTCCTGGGTTAAAACCATGTATTTGGCAGCTCATCCTTGCCAGAATTACCTACCAAACTGTGATTCCTCTGGATTCCCTCTGAGCCAGGAGGACTGGCAGCCACGAGTGACTGCAATGTCACTATTTAGACCTCCTCTACTGTCAATTTCTGTTTAGTCTGACAGACCAAAAAGAGTCATCAGGGAGCTGGTATTTTTCTTTACTTGATTAGAAGAGCAGAAGCAGGTTACATCATCTTTGCCACCTCTCTCTCCTTTGGTAGAAACTGCAGCAGTTTATCATTTGTTAATGGAATAGTGAAGAGTTAACACAGAACCCTTCAGAGCAGAACAGCCTCACGTGGTTTGCATTTTCTGGTCTGGAAACTCACAGAGGCCGGCCTGCTGGCAGGTTACTGGAAAGACTGGGATGTCTTTGAAGTGGAGTGCAGCCTCTGTCATCATCTACCAAACAACAGCACAAATCCTGATTAAACACTTCTCATGCATTTTCTTTTAATGGGCTTCACTTCTAAAGCAGGGAAAGGCAGTGCTGCGCAGAGATAAACCAGCACAGGCTGCTCTGCAGGAGCTGCATGGCAGCTCCGTGGCAACGTGCTGCAGGAAGCCAAAGGTCTCGGGCAATAAGCCCTGTCACCACCCACCTCTGCTATCTCTTGATGGATGTGGAAAGAGTATTGTGGAGATCTCACCAGACAAATGCTTTTTATTGGTGAAAGTGAAAGAGGCACAGGAGTTGCTGCTTCAGTTCGCCTTTCCTTGCGACAGAAGCCGCAAGTGTTCCTGGTCACTGTCATTTGCTCTGCGGATCCAAGCATCTCCTTGGCATTCAGGAAGAGGAGGAGCTGTGTCTGTGTGCATGTCTGCATGTACATCTCCCATTACCTCCTTCCTTTTCCCTCTCCGTTTCTGAGTCAAGCTGGCTGCTGCTGGGTATCAGTTCCGTCTGTTGGTGAGGAGCACGATCTGCTTTGTTACAGACACTCAGGCATTGGTAAGGAAAAGAGAGGCTGCTCTTGCACCCACCCCTGTGCTAACAGCGTGACTGCACAAGATGCCAGAGTGTCTGCGGGGCTGCTCTGGATGCCTGTCCAGCCAGCTTGCACCCTGCCAGCATGCTGGCTCAGTGCAGCAGGGAGGATACCAGAGCCCAGCAGCTCCAGAGGTGCAGCTTTGGGATCGTTTGATACCTCTAGCATAACCGAGACACAACCAAACGCCACTACAGGAAAGATAATCCAGGAAACTTGTGGATTTGGAAGTAGTTCGTGAGCAGGGGACTCTTAAAGGCAGGGCAACATGCACCACACAAACTTGGGCAGGTAGCTGTAAGATGAGCCCAGAAACACAGAACCCTGTAGGCTGGACAGGATCTCTGCACTTCACCCAGCCCATTGTGCTGCTCTGGGCAGGGCCGCTGCACCAGACTCGGGCAGCAGACCAAGGCATCCTTTCAGTAAGGCCCAAAGACAGCTTCCACATCAAACCACTTCCATAAACACTATTAAAAGTATAGATTATTTTGCCCACAGCCAAGGGCTGGAGGGAACACAAGAACATAACTGAAGGTTGCTACACTTTTGAGTAGTACAACAGCTGAGAAAGTGGTGCTAATGCCTGTTGCCTCTGAGCTCTGGTAAGGCAGCAGGTAACTGGGCAAGCTAGCCTGGATTCAGGGCTGGGATTCAAGGCAACAGGAAAAATGCAGGAGCTGTTACTGGCTGTTAGAGACCACAGAGAGCAAAGCTCCATAACTCAGGCTCCAGAAGAAACTAAGTTGTGACTGCTTCAGCAAAACAAGGGGTAGCTCAGATGCATGAACCCAGCCACTCACCTTACAGCAGAGCTTCTTAGAGCAGTCCAGAGGATTCAGATCATCCCCGCTGACTCTGGGGGGGGGCGTGGGCAGGAACCTTTCTCACTGTTTAGGAATGTTTGGGATACATTTACAATGGGAGAAATGCAGGCAGCATTAGCCAGTGGCATGGAATAGTAGTTTGTTATAGGCCTTTTATAGAGTTGGCTGCTACTCACATATAGTAAAAGACAAAAACAAAAAGGTCTGAAGCAGGCATCTGTGAAATGGTTATTGCCTGCAACTGCTGGTTGGGTGCAGCAATACAAGAAGATAATGAAAAGCTATAAACCATCTGCTCTTATATGAGGTCTTGCTACAGAAATTTCTAGAGTTGCCCAGAGTTGAAGTTTAGTCAAACAGAAGTTTGATTATTGACTGCTTCTTCTACCTGCTGAAAAGCCACAAAACAGGAATAGAATGACAAGGATAAAATCCTAGAACAGCTCAGACTGGAAGGGACCTCAGAGCTCATCATCTCTAACCTTCCCACCATGGGCAGGGACACCTCTCAACTAGACTCAGCTGCTCAAGGCCTCATCCAGCCTGGCCTTCAGCAACACCAGGCAGGAGGCAGCCACAGCCTCCTTGGGCAGCCTATTCCAGTCTCACCACCCTCCTGCTGAAGAACTTCCTCAGCTCCAGTCTAACCCTGCTCTGCCTCAGCTTCAAACTATTGCCCCTTGTCCTGTCTGTAGACAGCCTGATGAAACATCTCTCTGCAGTCATCCTGCAGGATCCCCTCAGCTGTTGTACTAACTCTTTGCATCACAGTTAAAAAGTGACAGTTCTCTATTTTCTTGCATGTCTCACAGTTGTGTTCATGCTAGAGAGCATTTAGCCATCAGCCTTAGCCATTTCAGGCATTACATTCCTATTATGTCTTCACTGCTATTGGCATTAACTATTCAACTAATTTAAATGAATCTTAATAAAATTTCCTTGCAAAATTGAAAGTGAAATACTTAAGGTGCAAATCTAGACTTAAAGTTTCTACTAATGCTCACTGTAAACAGGAGTAAATGCAAGGTCAGTTGGAAAACCACAGAAGCTGCTGCTTCTCATTGCTCACATTTACTGCACACTGCAGGACTGAAATCCAGCCGGCACTCCTTTGTTCACTCAGCTCAGGAGCAACATTTCTCCAGTCTCACGTATTATGGAAATCCCAATGGATTTCCAAGCTGGATGCTTTAGCTTAGTCTCTTACTTTGGGTTTTGTTGTGTGAGAAACTTTGCACAGCAAACCAGATCTGCTCTCCTTAGTGGCTGCACTGCAAGGTCACGCTGAGGTGGCAGCTCTTCTGCCTCCAAGTTTACCTCTCCTTCTTTTCCTGTTTTTGCAGGGAATGAGGTACTGGTTTGGTGCTGCCTACCTAAGTTATTTTGCAGTACCTTTGTCCTACTGGAAAGTTAAACAGGGAGTAGGAAATATTTGCTCCCAAAAAGCAGAATCCAAGTTCTTCCAGAAGTTTGTAAGGCAAGAGAAAAGTCCTCTGCCTTTTGCTGTGGTTTGCCGGAGCTTGTTTTCTTTCATGTTTTATAATAAGCTGTGGCATTTAATGGTGCCCTCAATAAACATCACCAGCATTTTTTCCCTCCTTACTTGCCAGTGATTAATGTCTTCTGTGTATGCAAAGAATTTGTTTTATGCCGCAACCACAACTGCAGCTTCCCACAAAAACAATTCCTAGTTAAACCCTCCCTCAACTCCAGTGTTTATTCAGTGACCAGCAGCTGTCCTTCAAGCACCAACAGGAGCATCCACAGCGAGCCAGGCACCTATCCAGCCCTTCTTCAGGCTTCAGCCCTTTTGTTACCTTAGTAAGGAGAAGAGGGCTGCTAATTGCATCCAGCGACAGAAGCTGAGAACATTTCAGTGCAGGACACTCTGCTCACTTGTAAAAATATGTTGAGAGATAACACAGAGGTGCCAGGCCACTGCAGGCAGGCCACAGGCCAGGCTGGGCTCTGCTCCCGCTTACTCTGCTAGAGGGCAGTGGTCCTCAGGCTTCCTCTGGGCAGGAATAGCTCTATGGACCTGTCCGGGCTCTGTGCATCAGCTGTTGTACCTTACCACTGACACCCAAATGATGAAGTGCTGCCGTTTGCACACACTTGATATTGAAACTCAGAGCCCTTTGTCACGGAAGGCAGAGGCATGCCCTGGGAAAACCAAGCACCAGGCTTGTGCAGCACATCCTGACCTTTCAGACAGGCCTCCTGTGGGGGCTGTGACAGGCTAACGATGCCCTCCCCACCTGACAGGACAGCTTCAGCCTCTCCTTCAGGACTTTCTTTGTGGCAAGCATGTTCCTGTTTGCTCCAATCAGTCTGCTAATGACAGGGATGAATCTTTCCCAGGCTGGTTTCCTAGATGTATGAGTGTGGAGAGTGGAATTTAAACACTCAGCAGAGCCATTGCTTATCCTTCAGAGAAACACTGCATGTAAACAGTTGGGATTGCTTTACCAAGCTTGTACATCAGTACGTTCAATTCAAGTGGTTGCAGAGATCACTGCTCAAATGCTGTCCAGTCCAGTGTAACTTCCCTGACATTCCTTTTCTTGTAAGATACATGCAAAAGAGTTAACAGTTTTGTATCCCACATATTAGCTGGCAGCTTCATTTACAGCAAGGCTGAGGAACCTACAGCTCATCAGCCCCATATGACTTACTCTCTCACTTCGGGGGGATATTAAAGTTAGATTCCACTAAGCAGCAGGCAAACATGTATCCTGCTAACAGCATGTGAAAAGCTGCTTCAGTCCTCAAGAGAAAATTAAGTCCTTGTGCATGCTCCATGGCAGCTCACAGAGAGAGACTGTGCAAAATGTGCAGAGAGGAGCAAAGCCAGGATGCAGCCCTGCCACATCCTTAGCCAGAGAAAACTTCCACTGGCTTTCATGCCCTTGAGAGGGGATGTATAGCGCCAGGTGGGAATCTCAGCTGCACTGGCCCACACTCCTGACATTACTTCTCTTGAAGCCACTGCTACTCTTAGAACTGAAGTCAAGTAACAGTAACACTCATTTCAAGCGTAGGACTTTGAAATGTTTCAGCAGCACTACCTTAGATCCAGAAGCAGCAGAGAGCAAAAGAGTTAATAGATTTTCCACTCATTTTCATCAGGCTCAGTAGCAAACAGACTCTGGGTTCAGCTGTCAAAGGGAGAGCAGCTCAGCTCTGAAGTGAGGGGAGATGGAAGCTGTTCATTTCCTTGCATGCTTCTTTACAGCCAGTAGCTCCTTCTCTAAAAATGTGACTGCGGAAAAAGTTAGGAATGTTTTGATTGATTCAGGCCTCCCTTGTGAATCAGGAATTGACTCCACCGATCCCAACGAAGGCTCAGCATGAAGCAATCACTTCAGTCAGATACTAGGTTGTACTCTGCCTTCCTGTTAGCTTGACTGGCCTCAGCACTACTTTTGTGCATTCAGCAGTATTCAGACCTTGCATTTCTTTGCTGGACTTTACATCTAAAAACTGCAGCAAGGGATTTGTCAGAGGGGCAGAAGGAGTTAATATTGAAATGAAAATCATTACAACTGAAAGGATGTTCTCCAGCTTCTGTGATTTATAACCTAAAAATAAAATGAAGTAGCTTAAAATAATAAGTTTCAGCAAACCCCAGTAGCTCTCTCTGATGTACTCAGACTGGCTTGTTTTGCTTGGAGACTCACTACATGGAATTTTATCTATAAATCAAGCTCCTGGAAAAAAAGCCCTTGCTGAAATCACAATCAGAGCCCAATATTTATGTGATGATTTTGGTGAGAAGTTCAGTAAATATGTTGTCATCAGCTAGATTCTCAAGAAAACATCCCAGATTCTTTTTTTTTTTTCAACTTGGAAAAATGATTCAGTCATGGACAAGAAACTTGTGCCTGAGAAAACATCTCCTAGCAGGTCTGCACAGGAGCACCCTCGCCACATGGGCCCCATTATGCTCCTCTTCCCTGGACACTGCCCACAGCTGACACCTGGGCAATCTTTTACAGACATCCTCAGCCTTCCTGCCCCGCACTGCTCCCACTGGCACCTTTTCATTTGTCTCCTCCCTGAGATCAAAGGTTTCTTGGTTTTATTGTTAATCACTCAGCCTTAGCCCAGCAGCACCCCTGCAGATCTCACTTCTGTGCCCTTCTTTGTCATCTTCTCACATTGGTTGGCCCCACTCTTTCCCTTCCAAATCTTCCCTTCTCCACCATTCCTGTTCTTACTCTTGTATAACCCCTGTCCATTTCTCAGGGCATCCCTTCTCTGCTTCTATCTTAGCTGCTTGCTCCTTGACTCATAGAATTGCAGTTACCCAGATTTACCCTATAGCTTATCCTCTTTAGTGCATGGCTCTCAGGGGGATTAGATCAATTTTCTTTCTTTTGCATCTACCCTTTCTGGTCTAGCAGTGCCAGTTTTGTTTGTTTGGCCTCTGGTCTCTAGTGCCAGTGCCACTGTCCTGATACTGGCTGACTGATTCCTCTAAGCTCTCCAGCAGACTCTCTTCAACAACCTCTGTTTTCCCAGTCCTTGTCTTCTCAGGTATTTGGGTCCATATTGTCTACTCCCATACACTGGCTAGCATCTGAGCAGTGTGTCCAGGGACCACTGGAACACATAGGTGAAAAATAAATTACACACATCAGATTTCATTATGAAGAAAGAACAGCTGTCTTGTCTTTTCTTTTCTTTTCTTTTCTTTTCTTTTCTTTTCTTTTCTTTTCTTTTCTTTTCTTTTCTTTTCTTTTCTTTTCTTTTCTTTTCTTTTCTTTTCTTTTCTTTTTTTTTTTTAATTTTTTTTTAAATTTTTCCTCCAAAGCCTCAAATGCCTATAAGTGAGAGATAAATTACAATTTTAAGCACACAGGAAGTGTGAGAGATTAAGAAGCTTTGTAGTGAGCATTCTAAAAGAGAGAAAACCTTTGTCTTCCCTTGAATTCTCTGAGTTTGGGGGTTGTCTGAACACCAAAACAAACGGGAGTTGATTTTCTATCGTTTGCAAAGAAAGACTGAGAAGGAGAGGGGAAAAGTAAAGCTGCAACGAAAGCCACTGAGCAGCAAGACTATGCAGACACATTCAGAGCCTTACCTGCAGGGCCAGGGACAACCTCTGCTCATGTTCTGCTGCTGACAGAGAAGGAAATAAAATGTCAGATTTTATAAGGAATGAGAGAGAAATGAACGTGGGGAAACAGTCAACTCTGTGATCTAAGGTAATAGCACAGCTTCACCCTAAAGACTGCCCATTGCTGCTGCTTTGTATTCCATCCTAGAACAAAAGGAGATTGTGGGATTGGAGTGAGTCTAGTAAGGGAAACAGGAGAAGACAATTCAGTCTTTACAGTCTACAGACTGCACAGACCCAGGCTGTGGTATGAGCTGGGACAGAAAGCAAGACCTTCAGCCTTGGAAACTCCCTGAGCGCATGGGTTCAGTTGGGTAATTTTCCTTCACACGGGCTGTGCATTTGGTCAGGTCTGAAGAGATGTTAAAGATACTTTGAGAGCAGGGGTGGAAATATAGATTAATAAACCTCGCCTCCTGGTAATGGTTGTCTTCATCTGGTAATCCTTGAGCTTTCCAGCAGTGGAATACCTTCTGGCTTCCTCCTGAAATGCATATTTACATAAAGCTCTCCCCGGTACTCCTCAGCCTAGGAAATAAAGCTTGCCTGTTCAGAAGCATCCAGAGGCACATTCCAGGACATATTCATCATTAACCTCTTCCTTGCTCTCTGTTTATATTACACAAAGATGAAGTTAAAAAGCTCAGCAAGTCTTCACAACTGAGCTGCAGGCAGCTGCCTCACAGTTACTCTCCTCATGTTCTCCTTTGAGAACTTCCAGCCCATGCTGTAGGCTCCATACTGTTCTTCCCTCCCTCACAGCTGAGCATTCTAGCTGTGCTGCCAGAGTACAGCTGCACATCTTCTCTGTTCTTGTTTTGCCAGACTTGATAAACTGTGTCATTTTGTCCCATCATACACAAAGGAGCAGAACTGAGAACAGTTTCTTGTTTTGGATGTGGTATCACTGTGCAATGTGCAAAAAGGTGAACTCATGCTCTGGGAAATACCTCCTCTTGTGTTAGTACTACCTAGGGATGCCCTGGACTTTCTGTAAAGTCACAGAATGGCTCAGGCTGGAAGAGAGCTCAGAGCTCATCTCTGCAACCTCCCCACCATGGGCAAGGAGAACTAGACTCAGCTGCTCGAGGCCTCGTCTGGCCTGGCCTTCAACACCCCCAGGCAGCAGGCAGCCACAGCCTCCCCAGGAAGCCTGTGCCAGAGTCTCACTATCCTCCTAACAAAGAACTTCTTCCTTGGCTCCAGTCTAACCCTGCTCTGCCTCAGTTTCAAACCATTCTCCCTTGTCCTGTCTCTAGACACCCTGATGAAAAGTCCCTCTGCAGCCTTCCTGCAGGATCCCTTCAGCTATTGGCAGGCAGCTCTAAGGTCTCCCTGGAGCCTTCTCTTCTCCAGGATGAACAGTCCCAGCTCCCTCAGCCTGTCCTCACAGCCTCACAGCAGAGGTGCTGCAGCCCTTGGATCACCTTTGTGGCCTCTTCTGGACTCACTCCACTAGCTCTGTGTCCTTCTTCTGCAGGGGACTGCAGCACTAGAGGCAGTTCTGTGATTAATACAAACTCATTTTTCACTCCACTAGCTCTGTGTCCTTCTTCTGCAGGGGACTGCAGCACTAGAGGCAGTTCTGTGATTAATACAAACTCATTTTTCATCTTGTTTTTGTGGCTTGCATTTTCTCCCAGCCCACTTGCCCATGCCTCTCAGTACAGGCCACAGCAGCTCAGCTCCCATGGCTATTTTTAACTAGTTAGCCTTGTATGGGAAAGCTGAGAGCTGGCTACTTTCTGTTAGTCACGAGCAATCCCTGTGGATTTTATTAATACATTATTTATGTTGCCATGAAAGCCACAATTAGTGCCAATATGAATCCTCTGCCTGTTCTCATCACTGCTTGCCTGTCAGCAGCAGGACTCCTCATGCTGCCTCTTGGAAGCTGGGCAATCCTAACTGGCAGCTGAGAGCAAAGGGACTAACAGGGCTCTGCTGATCTGAAGTGTTCCTCCAACAGGAGCTATGACCTCAGCTTAGCCAAAACAGGGCAAAAAAGCTACCTTGGTCTCTCTACCAAAACTTGCAAGAGCTAAAGTGTCACAGATGCATGGAATTTCATGGTTTGTTAGCATACAGAAGTCACCTGCACGTGCCTGAGAGCTTAGCAAGCATGGGTTAGAGGAGTGGATGATGGATTGGGAGCTGTGTGTATGACAGAACTCCAAGGATTGTTATCAGCAGTGTGCAGCCTCTTGGGGGCCTGTAGCTAGTGGTGCTCCCCAGAAGTCTTGTTCAGTGTTCTCATTGATGACCTGGATGAAGAGACAGAGTGGGCCCTCATCGAGTTTGTTGATGGTACAAACCTGGGAGGAGTGGCTGACACCCTAGAAGGGTGTGCTGCCCTTTAGGGAGACCTGGTCAAGCTCCAAACTCACCTGAACACATTCCTGCGCAACCTGCCCTAGGTGATCCTGCTTCCACAGGGGTGTTGGACTGGATAATCTCCAGAGGTGCCCATGTTTAACATCTTTGTCAGTGACATGGACAGAGGAATGGAGTGCACCCTCAGCAAGTTTGCAGATGACACCAAGCTGTGTGGCACAGTCGACTTGCTAGAGGGCAGGGATGCCATCCAGAGGGACCTGGACAGGCTGGAGAGTTGGGCCCAGGCCAACCTGATGAAATTCAATAAGGCCAAGTGTAAGGTCCTGCACCTGGGTAGGCACAATCCCAAGCACAAATACAGGCTGGGTGGTGAATGGCTGGAGAGCAGCCCTGAGGAAAAGGACCTTGGAGTCTGGGTTGATGAAAAGCTCAACATGAGCCTGCAGTGTGCACATGCAGCCCAGACAGCCAACCGAGTCCTAGGCTGCATCAAGAGAAGCGTGGCCAGCAG
>VWZE01020791.1:9404-34309 GCA_013396675.1 Eubucco bourcierii | reverse complement strand
CTCATGTTGAGCTTTTCATCAACCCAGACTCCAAGGTCCTTTTCCTCAGGGCTGCTCTCCAGCCATTCCCCACCCAGCCTGGAGTTGTGCTTGGGATTGTGCCTACCCAGGTGCAGGACCTTACACTTGGCCTTGTTCAGTCTCATGAGGTTGGCCTGGGCCCACCTCTCCAGCCTGTCCAGGTCCCTCTGGATGGATCCCTGCCCTCTAGCAAGTCACCTGTGCCACACAGCTTGGTGTCATCTGCAAACTTGCTGAGGGTGCACTCCATTCCTCTGTCCATGTCACTGACAAAGATGTTAAACAGCACTGGTCCCAGCACTGACCCCTGAAGGACACCACTTGTCACTGGTCTCCAGGTGGACATTGTGCCCTTGATCACCACTCCCTGTGTGCAACCATCCAGCCAATTCCTTATCCAGCAGTGCTCCACCCATCCAGTCCATGTTTTTCCAGTTTGGTGACCAGGATGTCATGTGGGACAGATTCTCTATTTCATAAGATTGAAACTCATCCTTTCACATAAAGGGCACTCAAAAATCACTCTAATATGTATGATTCCCACAAGAATATGAGGACATCAACTATAACACAGCTTCTGTAACTGTGATCCTAGCCCACAATGAACACTTGAGGACATTACATTTTCCATAGTGTGGTTGCAGCCATGTCACTGATCCCAGCTCAGTATTCCTCACCAGGAAAAAAGGTGCTAATCCAGCCTCGTGGTGCATTAACTGACCTTCCACAAAATGTGTTCTCAGGTGTGGGTCTGGATTTAACTGCCTAGTCATCAGGTTAGGGCTCAGAGACAGGTTTGGGGAACTCATTATTTTAAGTCTTTTGTGACTCGGCAGGTGATGATTTTAATTATTAAAACCAAAGTGATTGCATGGAACAATCTTCTAACCAAAATGCCTCAACATTCTTTAGCTGGCTAATACAGAGAAAGTCAGCATTTTGGTAATAAAAGTGTTACTGCCAGAATAATACTTATCCAGAAAAAAACAACTAAGTTGTGACACTTGAATCAAAAAGTAACTTTTAAACGTTGTAGCACATACAAAATTCAAGTAGGGTGGAGAAAGATACACAGAGATAAATATTGAGCTCTAAGCTCCACGGTCTATCAGCAGAGTCTGATAGCTGAACTTAATTTAACCAATTCAGACTAACTAGACTAACTGCTGTTTCCTAAAGCAGTTTTACAAATCTCTAGAAGGAAATCCAGGATATTAAACCTGAAAAGCATCGTATGTAGTCATTCATACACCACAGTAGCAGCACAACAGAAGAAGCAAAGTACTATTACCTCAAAGTTTAGGAGATAGGCTACTAAACTTTCATTCAAAGTGTATTAATCAGGCTATTTCTTTTTGGAAAGTGCTTACAACAATTACAGGAGCTCTTATTTTTAGCTGGTAGTGTCCTGTGATACACACTCTAATCAGCCTTTTTAGGTTTATATTGTTTACCAAGTGTTTCTGTAATTGCCCCATTTGTGAAATTACCAATAAGAACGTTCCCAAAAACGCACCTTACTCAGATTGTTGATTTTGGCTTTTGAAAGTAATTTTATATTTAACATTTTAATTCTGATGTTTCCTGTACTTTACCAGTGATAATTTGCTTAACATGTAAAGTAAAGCTATTCAATTCTAATATAAATGTTTGGTTAGGATTTATTTTAAGAAGTCAGCTCAATGCAGAAAAACACAAACTGGCCAATAAGACACTTATTTTTATAACCAGAAACACAATCTGCAGCAGAGTTAAGTTCCTTATTAGATGACAGCGTGGATCTTTTCATGTAATTTGGAAGAACTCAAAGAAATTTTTTGTGAAAGTGTACCAGTCCTCAATTCTGTATATAAATTACTGTTACTATATCACATCAAGTCAAGGTCAGCTGTTCTTCAGTGCCAAGATGTAACCTGCACAAAGCAAAGCTAAAGCTCGGAAAGAAGTCTAGCATACGTTTGTTTCAACATTAGAGTTGAGTAGCAAAACACAAGGTGATAATGCACTTGGGTTCTTTCTTCATGGATCTTTAATAATCTACTCAACTGAAACACGTAAATTTAGAAGGTGAATCACTCAATACTTTACTTTTGGCCACCTTAAGAGAAAAATAAAGGAAAAATGTTTTTCATTTCAGGGAACCAGAGAAGGTCATCTAATACAATATGCGACTATTGAAGTACTTTAGTAATCGTATTTCATTTACCTTATTAGTGACATCCAAATTACAACTTGCTTCACAGAGTGCCATCACAATAGGAACATTCCCATCTTTGCAGGCCACGTGCAAGGGAGTGTTGCCATGCCTGTCTTGGAAATCTACAAAACATCCTTGACTGATGAGAGTTTTAACTACTTCGATTTGACATCTTCTCACAGCAAGGTGTAGGGCTATATGACCATCCTGAAATCATAAAAACACCTGTGAGATTTGGTAATGCTAAAAATCAAAGCATTTCTTGGAGTTACAATCATTCCATGCAACTTGCTGCATCTCCTTGCCTCAAAAATAAATTAAAAAAAAAAATTAATTTTGAGGGTGGAGGCAGGGAGGTGCATAGCATCTGCCAGAACAAATCAAACATGTGATGAAAGCTGATTTCTCTTAAGCCACTGGGCTTTGCAGTGGGATGGATGAAATGCAAATACACATTCTCTACTGATGACTTCTTCAGGAGCTGGNAGAAGTCATGCATTCTGCCTAATGACCATTTGCTTTAGAAGTTGTTCTAGAGAAGGAAAGGTCTGCTTCTAGAGACAATCACACTGGAAAAAAACCCAATTAATTCTTTCAGAAGCAAAAGCATTTTTCTGAACTTGCTTTAATAATTAACAGCCATAAAGGCACTAAAAGAAGAAGCACACAAAAAGTACAAGCAATGAAACACAAAATTTGTTTGTGGGGATTACACCATTAAAGACAAAAACTGACTCTGAATCAGAGTCATGTTTTTAAACAGTCAACATTTAGCTTACTAGAAACGAGTGTGATTTATCCAAGCCATAGAAATACAAGGCAAACAATAAATCCATCTTTTTCTCTAAAGCTAATAACAGAACCCAATATTCTGTAATTTTTCATAGAGAGTTACTCATAGAGTGTTAATAAGGTGATAATGAATCAGCCACCCTACAGCGGAAAAACAATCAGTGAGCAACTTTAAAGACTACTGTAGTTATGAGTAGTTTCTGTGTAACCTGATTAGAAAACTTGGGTCACGGAAGCAAGGCTGACTTGCAGCATTCAAATGAACCAACTCAAGAGATGCAACTCCTGTGACACCTGTAATCTCTGGATGCTATTCCTTACCAAAAGCAACTCAAACTAACCTTGTCTGTTGCATGAAGGTCAGCCTCATGTTCTGCCAAACATTCTACAATATCATGGTAACCTCTAGCAGATGCTGTCAGAAGTGGAGTCTCCCCTTCTTTGTTTTTAACGTTCACGTTGCAACCTGCTTCACACAGTGCTTTGGCAACAGAGTAGTAGCCATGCCAAGCAGCACAGTGCAGTGGAGTTTCTTCTTCCTATCAAACGTGGAAAACAGAAAAAAACAACAGAGCTGAATTGAATGCCATGAGGAGCAGTTTCCCAGCTTAAGTTAGAAAGAGAGGAAGATGACATGAAAGAAAAAAGTCTACCAAGTAAGCTCTATAAAAAGCACATTGCAATTTCTAACGCTGATATTCTCAGAGCAAGAGTAAGTCCTGCTGACATATCAAGCAATTACAGTAACACACCAGATTTTCAGCATTACTTGGATTCTGAGAGTCCATATTCCTCACCATAAAACTATCTACTGACAACATGTTACAAGTCAGCAACCTTAGTTCAGATATCTCCATGCTCCTGAAGCCATCTTGGTTATCTCACTTGAAAACTGATCCTCACCAAAGCAACTACAACATCCTATGTTCCAAGAGCCTAATCTAGTGTTAAAAACAAGTCACTCATCAAGGAGATGCAAACCTTACTATGCTTGTAGTTTGGGGCAGATGACTCTGCCCATTATGTTCAGAAAATGCATCCTAATGTGTAGGGAGTGATGGGTACTTAGAAACTCGAGTCCTTCAAACGTGCAACATAACAAATGTTTTAAACTTTAGACTTTCTGAGCTCAGTGGTGTCTGAAGATTCAATTTGTTTTTTGCTTGAAAGCATGAAGCTTCAAAATATTACCCTCGGTTTCCTTGTATTTCATAACAGTTGCATGGAGCATCATGAAGAAATGTTTTACAAAAACATGCTATTGAAAGCAGCCCTATTAAAAATCAGGAAGGATTGAAATCCACCAAAGAAAGTGATTCTATCAAATTCTAAGAAATGTGATATCCTTTCTATACCTCTTTGTACCTAAGAGTAGAGGGCTTGGACTATACTCACGTTTTCTGTAAAAAGCTGATGGAAAATAAATAGTTGAGTAGCAGATCCTGTAGTCCCTTGTGAAACTCACACATAGTTCTATTTTGGTCAAATAGTTTTTTTTTCTGTTCTGTTCAGCCCCTTCTTTCCTGTTATCTCATAAGAGTTCAAAGCTCTTAAAGAAGCCCTCCCTGAGCCCTCCCCTTATTTTCAAAAATGAGTGTTTGACACTTCAAAAAGTCTGGTGACAGCTAAACCCAAGCTGATGTCAAGGCAAACAAATGATAAGCCTTAGATGAACTCAAATAGTACACACAACCACTGATACCTTTGTGATGTTGAGTTTCTCCACCTTTAGGTTTTCACTTTTGAGAAAACTTGTGTTTTATAACAGTAGTTGATTCATGCACACTGTTTTTTGCATAATCTTCATCTATTGAGGTATCAAAACCTTCTTTTTTTTTTTTTTTTAATGCAAACATGACAGAGAATGCAGGGCAAGATTAAGAATTTTGACTACTCTAATACTGAGGTCTTACTTGTGGAAGAAAACCACAGAGTGTCCAGGACTTACCTTGTCCTGGAAGTCTGGATTGGATCCAATGCTACAGAGAAACTGAACCACGTCCACATGGCCGTACCGAGCTGCAACATGGAGAGCAGTCTCCCCAGACTGCAATTAAAGAAGAACAAGCCAGTGTAATTCCATGTTACCCCTAAATGCTAGTATGATGCATGGGTACACCTCCCTCACCAAGGTCCAGCAGCACAGCACTGGTCAGCAGAGATTGCCTGCTTACAAACTGCAGTTATATGTAACAGATACACCATCACCTGACAGGTTATTTCTTCAGACTTTCTTTTTTCAGAACTTGCCTACTTAGTTTGTTCCAAGTCAGAAGCACAGTAGGATTTCTGAGTAATATAAGGAAGCAGCTGTGTGTGCATCTGGTATTGAAGTAGATGCCATAGTTCAAACTATTTCCGTATGTCCCTCCTCTGCCATGTATATACAAACATAAGGAGCTGGCCTAACATTGTGGTGCATTTTGGTCATTACATTAAATGATCTACAACCTTTTGATGAAATTATGTGAAAAAGAAATGTTATTTTTATCAAGAGAGTAAATTCTCTCCTAGCAGTCAAATCAGGAGGCACACACTAATTTTGCTACCATGCCTTGCATTGTATTAGTTTCCTCAACAAAGCAAACTGCTTCACAAGTGCCTCTTACTGGAGCTTTGGCTAGTATAAAGACACCACCAAGGTGTAAGACTTTAACAGCAACTAGTTTCCAGGGCCAGTGTCACTCAAGCAATGCTGCTGGAGACTAGGTGAGCACTCATCAGCTGTAAGTTGCTAAGCTTCATTATACTCTTGTAATAGTCAAATTTACCTGTCAGACAAGTGGTTCCTAACCAAGAGGAATGAAAAACAGAATCACGATTTTACCCTGAGTTCCAGGGAGAAATCTAGTCTTCAAGCAAAAAATTAACTTAAGTTTGTACTTCCTCACCTAACCATCATATACTCACTGCATTTAGTATGCATGCTTTGTTAACATTTGTCAGGAAAATGACTAGAACACCCAGCTACTTTAAAGCTGTGCTATCACAGCATGTAAAACTATTAAAAAAGCCAGTCACATTCTTGGAATGATGCCACAGCGGAATATCATTCCAACTGATTTATCCCTGCCAATACAAAATTATTTAAAAAACACCCTCTGCATGAGAAAGAAAAATGCTTTTCTTACCTTATCTTTAACATCCAAAGGACATTTATTGTGATTGAGAAATTTCAGCGTTTCTACGTGACCATGTCGAGAAGCCCAATAGATTGCATTAGATCCAGCCTATCAAAAGTATTTGATTACAGATGTTGTTCATCAAGTCTACATTTTTGACTAAAGTACACATGCACTTAGATCTGTATAGATATAATGAACAGATACTCAGCCTTACATGAACATGCTTACTTTTTAAGAGAAACCTTCAGGTGGGATCGACAACCCCATATATCAACAACAAAACCAAAACTCCTCCAAGGATGATTAACAGGATCATGGTTTACAAGGATAATGTTTTTCTCCCCCTTGTAAGACAGTTTTGTGGAATGAACAGTTGTGAGACAACAAAAAAAATACCCTAAGTTTCTACAACTTACTTTAGCACCTGTTAGACAGAGAAGCAGTCAGTGGCTCGTTTCCTTCAAATGAACCCCAGACTGTTAACACACTCAATGAAAAAAAAAACTGTTGCAAAGTACACCCTCTGTCACATATGAGTTTTAGCTGTCACATCCTCATCACTAAAATGTACATTTATCATTTAACATTAAATAAAGTTCACCACTGTGTTTTAGGGAAAGCACTAATTTGAACTAATTGTGGCAATTTTGTAAGCATGAACTACATTTTAAGATTAGTATCGTTCTAATTACTCCAGGTAAGGAAGTTATCAAAAGCAGAGGATATGCACTAGTAGTAAATGGCATTATTAAAGACATGTTTTTGCCTTCTTGACATGAAAGACAGAAAACAGGCTCTACGGCACAGATTTTTTAAATTTCCAATACAGCTTCATCTGAACTGCTTGCCTTCTGCTAACTGTACTGAAAAACTTATACAGAATGGTGGCAAAGCAGAACCCTGACCTTATCTTGAACATCAATACGGGATCCACGCTTTAGAAGTAGCTGAAGCATCTGAATGTTTCCACAGCCAGCAGCAATCAGTAGCGGAGGTGTGCCGTGCTATCGGTGAAATACAAGCAAGAATGGTACAATTAATTTTTCAAGGGCTAAGAACATAGTGGAATAGAAGACAGGTAATGAGTGGTTATCTCTGGATTTCTGGTTTCAAATTAAATCTCCAGGGTATATTGCATGGAAAATACAAATCCTTTTTGTCCAGAAAGATTTACTGCACAGCAATTTTCCTTATTTTGGGGATGAATTCACGTTTACTAAATGACATACCACACATTAAAAGCACACTTCTCAAATTAGGAATATTAATGTTATGCTCTCATTAGGTCAGTTTGGCAAGGACGTTCCCCAGATTCTTTATACCTACATTTTAAGACAGATTACCTAAGGTGTTTGCAAACACACGTCAAAGACACAAGCCATACCAGTCACACACAAGAAAGTTAAGTGGGACTGCACCATTTAAATAAAAAGATACCTTTCTTGAACCTTTCTCAAAAGGTTCAAGATCCCATCACATTAAAATAACAGATATTTTACTTTTATACTACTCTTCATGAGTATTTCTCTAAGTATTTTACAAAGAAGGTCAGTATAACCATTAAAAAACATGAAAATTCAAGCAGAGATGACTTATCCAAAGTTAAACAAGCACAGCCACCAACAGAACTTTGGTCTCCTGGTCTCAGATCCAGTATTGCTGTTAGTATAGCAGCAGCACATGATAGTACCAAGAAAGTAATTTAATTTCTGGAAATGAATGACACTATCTAACATGTTCACATAATCAGTTTCTGCAGCATTGTTTGGTCTGTAAGACACCAGGCCTGCTACCAACAGATGAGGTTAGCTTGTCTCAATGCAAGAAAAGGATCCTAAGACAAGAATTAGCAGGGCTTATAGGAAGAGCTTTAAACTAGATTTAATGTGGGATGGATATATGAAGTGTGAGGGGAAGAAATCGGGCTTGCCTGTAACATACAGAGCGTAGACTCACTGGGGGCTCCTAAGACTGTAGGACCCAGTAAGGAAACTCCCATTAAACACCAAGGGAACCAAAGGGAGCTCTGTTAGCAAAGTGATGCAGCCAACTGGCCAGTGCCTCTACATGAACACACACAGCATGGACGACAATCATGAAGAGTTGCAAGCTACTAGTTAACTATGACCTGAGCCTTGGTGGATGAATCCTATAACTGATGTGTGGCTTTCAATGGCTACAGACTGTTCAGAAGGTATTGGTGAGGAAGAAAGGGTGGAGGTGTTGCCCTCTATGTCAGGAAATGGATAGAGTGTGAAGAAGAGTCCCTGAAGAACTGCCATGAATGGGATGAAAGCTTATGGAAAAGAATTTGAGACAAAGGTGAGAAAGGGAGCCTTATGATATCTACTACAGGCTACATGATCAAGAGGAGCTCACTGATGAAGCCCTCCTACCCCAGACAGAAAAGGCTTTGCATTTTCAGGCTCTTGTCCTGCTGTAGGACTTCAACTACCCTGACATCAGCTGGAAAAGAAGCATGGCAAGCTGTAAGCAATCCCTTAGACTCCTGCAATGCCTCAATAACAACTTCCTGAGCCACATAACAGACAACCCTACTTGAGAGAATGCAATATTGGACCTGACAGTCACAAATGCAAGTGATGTCATTAGTGGTGTTAAGATCAGGGGCAACCTGGGCTGCAGTGATCATGCACTGGTAGAGTCTGCAGTCCTAAGGAGCAGGGGAAAGGCAAGGAGCAGAGTCAGGATGCTAAATTTTAGGAAGGCAAACTTCCAGCTCCTCAGGGAGTTAGTCAGTAGGACCTCATGGGAAAGGATGCTCAGAGACAGNCTGATCCCCAAGCAGAAGAAACTGGGTACAGGTGGGAAGAGATCAGTATGGCTGAATAGAGACCTGCTGGGCAAAATAAAGAGCAAGAGGGAACTGCACAGACAATGAAACAGGGACAGGTAACCTAGGAGGAGTATAGGAACACCGCCTGGTTGTATAGAGATGACATTAGGAAGGTCAAAGCACAAACCTGGCAAGGGATGTGAAGAACAACAAGAAAGGCTTCTACAGATACATTAACCAGCTACAGAAGGTTAAAGAAACCATTCTCCTTCTGAGGAGTGAGAATGAAGAGATAGTGTCCAGAGACAAAGAGAAGGCTGAGATACTCAACAAATTTTTTTGCCTCAGTCTTCAATGGCAATCTTGCTCTGTCCCCCTCCTGAGTTGATGCAGACCAGTGGGGTACAGTCCCTCCCACTGAAAGGGAAGATCAAGTGCAAGATCACTTGAGGAACTTCAACATATATAAACCTGTGGGACCTGATGAGACGCGTTCCAGAGTTCTGAAGGAATTGGCTGATGCAGCTGCAAAGCCACTCTCCATGATATTTGAAAAGTCCTGGCACTGAGGTGAAGTTCCTGGAGACTGGAAGAAGGGAAACGGTGCATCTGTTTTTCAAAAGGGTACAAAAAAGTGGAATCCGGAAATTACCCACCTGTCAACCTCACCTCTGTGCCTCAGAGGATCATCAAACAGATCCTCCAGGAAGCTATTCTGGAACACATGGAGAACAGGGAGGTGATTCAAGACAACCAGTATGGTTTCACCAAGGGCAGGCCCTGCCTGACTAACCTATTTGCTTTCTATGATGGTGTAACTGCATCAGTGGATAACAGGAAGACAAAAAGATGCCATCTATTTGGACTTTTATAAAGCATTTGACACAGTCCTCCACAACATCCTTTTCTCTAAGCTGAAGAGATATGGCTTTGATGGGTGGACTGTCCAGTGGGTAAGGAACTGGTTGGATGATCGCATACAATGGCTAGTGTTTAATGGCTCCATGTCATTAAGCCATTGGATGACTTGGTTTAATGACATGGAGATGGGTCACAAGTGGTGTCCCTCAACTGACAGCAGGACTGAGTGCACCCTCAGCATGTTTGCAGATGACACCAAGCAGAGGGGTGTGATTGATAAGGTTGAAGGCTGAGATGCCATCCAGAGGGACTTGAACAGGCTGGAGAGGTGGGCTGAGGAGAATTCCACGAGGTTCAATAAGACAAAGTGCAAGGTCCTGCACTCATGTCAGGGCAACCCTGAGGGATGATGAGATTGTGAGTAGCCCTCTAGAAAAGGGCTTGAGGTTTGTGCTGGTTTGAGGCTAATTGGAATATTTTAATGAGAGAAATTAGATCATTGGCTGTGAAAAGAAAATAGAATGATGTCTGTGTTGTGTATTAGGACACAAGCAAAGATAAGGTCAGTCTGTGGCTGCCTGCTTGCCATATTAATTCCTCTGCCTGGATCTGTGTAACCCAACAAAACATTTTAACGTCTTATCAAGCTTTCACAGCTTCCCAGCTCACCATGCACGTAAGGGGAACTCTGAGATAAGGGAGGGGGTGTAAAGAAAGTAAGAGGCTGGTTTGAAAGCTCTTCTGGGCCATTTCTGTTGTCTGCAAGGGGTTTTGTATCTCTGTATTACTTTAAACTTGTATATTTCTGTATGTAGTTGCAAATACCTGTGTATATATTATATATATATATATATATATATGCTTGTAAATTTTGTAAAGCTATAAATACTGCTCCAATCCTTAAATTCCAGCCAGCTGAGTTTAGTCTAGTTGAATTCCTAACTGTGGGTGAGGGGCAGTCAACTCTCAAACCTGCACAAGTTTACTGGTGGATGAGAAGTTAGACGCGAAGCAACAATGCACACTTGGCAGTCCAGAAGGCAGTACCATCCTGTGCTCCATCAAAGGCATGGCCAAGAGGATGAGAAAGGTGATTCTGGCACTCTACTCTGGTGAGACCTCACCTGTAGTACTGTGTCCAGTTGGGGGTTCCGACAAAAGAAAGACACAGACCTGACAGAACAGGTCCAGAGATGGGCCATGAAAATCATCTGAGGACTGGAGCACCTCTCCTAGGAAGACAGGCTGAAAAAATTTGGGCGATTCAGCCTGGAGAAGAGAAGACTCTGGGGAGACTTTACAACAAACAACATTTCAGGACCTGAAGAGGACCTACAGGAAGGCTGGGGAAGGACTGTTTAGAAGCGTTCACAGCGAAAGGATGAGGGGTAATGGTTTCAAACTGCAGCAGGCTTGAACATAAGGAGGAAGTTCTTTACAATGAGAGTGGTAAAATGGAACAGGTTGCCCAGGCATCTGGTTAAGGCCCCATTCCTGAAGACATTCTACATCAGACTTGATGTGTCTCTGTGCAGCCTGATGTACTTGGAGGTGTGCCTGCTCACTGAAGCGGTGGTTGGATAAGATGACCTTTGAGGGTCCCTTCCAACCTGACGTAAACTGCAAATCTGTGGGACTACTGTTTCCCATACTGCTTTGCAGAGTCAGTCTGGTTATTCCTACATATTCTGCTGCTGTAATCTGCCGTAAGAAACAGTAACTGTAAGCAAAAAGCTGATACCTGATATACCCCAGCTCCTGACAACAGATTTGGTTAATAATTTGTCAAAGGCCTAAGCACAAAAAGCCATTTGGGGCTTGATTTTCAGGTAGTCTGAGAAGACTGAATACAGAACACATTAAAATTTCTCCTGAAGAAATGCAATTATTTTCCATCCACTTGTCTTTTGCTTTTCATTTCAGGTGTTACATTTCTATTTCACCACCACGCTACTCTATTCAATAGGGTGATAGCTAGTCCCCCACACATCAAAGCACAGACCCACACTACCTTGTTGGGTTGATTGACATCGTAATTTGTCAGAGATCCCAGAAGGTGCTGTAATCCAGGAACATTGTCATCATTGATGGCATGAATAATAGCTTTCATCACAAAAGAATCTTCCTCATCCTTGTAATTAAATGAGAAAGAAAAAAAAAAAAGTTATCTTCAAGGGAAAACTGCCTTTCTCAACAGCCACCATTTAAAAAGTAAAATAAGTTTTTTAGAGTGTTTCAGTTGTACGTTACAATCCTTTGTAAAGCACATGGCTAACGTGTATACACAGATTATTTGAAAACCCATACCAAAATATTCAGAGTTTTTCTAGTACAATGTACTTCCCTCCTCATCCACAAACTTGTTACACTGTGAGATTCCAAACAGATTTCATTTATTAGGTGCATATTCTTTGTCCTCCTAGGTCTTTCAGTTGAAATGAAAATAATTCTATACATATATGTACACATTAAAAAGTGTACAAGAAGTACACAAACTGCAGTATCCAGTTTTGCACTATCCAGGAATATGACACAGGAAAGGTACCACAAATCAAGCTTTCATCTATTCAAATGGACCAGATAAAAATCTAGGACTATGTAATGCGCCTGGATACCTCTGCATGTGTAACTTTATTTTTCTCCCATGCATTAAAATCTCAAAGACCTGAAATTTACTGAGTAATATTCGGATCACTCTTACATCCCCTCTCCTGTGGTTTCAGATTTTTTTTAAAACTAGGTTAAAATCTTTTCTGTTGTAACACAGGTGTGGAAAGTCGATGTGCTGTTGAAAGGCCAACTGATAGCTCAGGTGGGGCAGGCAGGGAAAGTAGGGCAGGACAAAGAGAACAAAGAGCATGGCATCAGAAAGAAAAAAAGAAAAAAGTAGAAAGGAGAGTGCAGAGTTGCACTCTTGCAAGGAGGGACATTAGGAAGATATGTATTGAAATGTCTTTGCAGAATTTTTAAAGTTGGATCCTATTAATGCAGTGAAAAGATGAGGTTATCCGGCTCTAAACATACTGACTTACATGCATTGCTGATCACAGGGAATTTGTGAAGCATGAATTAAAACCTGGAGAGTTAGCTAACAAATAATGCTTCTGGATTTACAAGCATTTGTAATTACAAAGCATACAGCAATTTCTCCTGACTACTTAAATCTAGTAGACACACACAGTACCACAAACTGAATACTGGCCAACTTTAAAATTTCCTCCTCAAGTAACTTTTGCAGTAACTGTTGTCTAGGACTCACTGTATCTATGATGCTCTCAATGAATTTGACTATTCAGTAAAAGAAATACAGTATTACTTTGTGCAGTGCCATAAAAAAATCAGATGCAACTTATTCACATTATGATTGCTACAGTTCAAAATACTCTCCTGAGTTTCAAAACCAAGACAGATGTACTTCTGGCATTAACTGTGAGTCTCACAATGGTAATTAATAAACTAAATTTCAAGGTTTGTATCACAAAGAAGATCAGTGCATGTATAACTGACCTCTGCAGACTTAAAATCTATTTATTCCTACGTATCAGATGAATTAACGATGCACAGTTTTAATGGCATAAAATGACTATTAGAAGATTTCAGGAAATGTTACATTTCAGATGCAGCAAAGCATTCTAAGCATGTAAGTACACACTTACCAAAGTATCATCACTCCTAGCGACACTCATATTACTTCTGGATAAGAATGATCTTGATAATCTTTGGCACAGGGATATTAAGCGCACGGATTGCTTAAAAAAAAACAATAAGAAAAAAGCTGTATGTGAAAACAAAAAACAAAACAGAATACTTGTGATGATGCTATTGCAGAGATTTCAAAGGGGTACTGTTGCATTAGCAAAACAAACGGGAGTTTGACTTAACACCCTCAGTCTCCTTTTTTGTATTAGATCTCAACCTTCAATATCTTTTGACATTAATAAGCCAAAGAGATGATCCATATGCACCAAACAGAGCTTTAGAGTATTTTTGGATTGATGCTATTTCACCCAGCTGTTCAAATACGAAGTGAAGAAATATTTGTGCTTACATCCTCTTGTTCGTATTGAACATGTTTATGGGTACTTATTTTAAAGCATGCACACACACATAAAAGCTGGCTGTAAATTGTTGGCAGCACTCTTTTAGACACCATATTAGAAAAGAGTTTAAGATACTCCTAAACTCACCATTTTATTCTTGTGCAGGAGACTAGTACCTAGATTTTGTAAATACCATAGAAATTCATCTATCACAGACACTAAGTTACACAAAAAAAATCTTGTTGCATAGCTTGGTATTCTGCGCCTTTGCAAAATCATCCTATTTCTTAGCCTCTTTGAGAATGAATAAAATTGCTTTTCTCATAATAGCCACCTCTACTACCTCATGTTTCACCCCTCCTCAAGATAAATAGATTTCTCACAAAACAGTCCTGCCCTTCCTTAATATCAGTGTGAATTCCCCAATGTTCACACTGAAGGAGGAGGATAACCGTCTTTACGAATTGCTCAGATCAGTGCTTTCAAACAACACCTTGCCCCACTTCTGGCAAGACTAAATGGTGTCAACATTCTAAACAGGCTGGCAGTCGGACCAAAAAACCCTTTGCAAAAGCACTGCACTTTAGATCTGGCTGTCAGCCAAACACCATGCAGTGGCTCATTCCCCCACCCCCATTCCAGAGAATGGGGGAGAGAACTGGAGCGGTAGAGGCAAGTAGACTTATAGGTTGGGATAGAAACAATGTAATAATTTGAATGAAATAAAATTAATAATTACAATAATAGCAGTAAAAGAACATATAAATGAGTGATGCACAATACAATGGCTCACCATTTGCCAAACAAATGACAGAGGAACCAATTTCTTTCTTTTTATTGACTCTTAAAGGTACTGGTATTTCCTTGGAGCAGGTAACACTACTGCACTTGTATTTCAGCAGTATTTAGAAGATTTATTGAGTGACTTACTTTCCATTTTCGTCGTGCTGCAAACTTCTTGAATTTCTCCATGTTCACTGCAGAAGCTTTTCTGCTAAGTGCTTGCTGGGTGTCTTTAGGCTATGCACAAAAGGAAAGCAAAGCTGCTGTAATGTATTCCACAACTGCAGCCAGAAATTTCATAAAGCACTTTCTATAAGGCTATCCTTCAGTAATGACTTACATTTATATTTACATTATAACACCATAGTCATACTGTCATAAAAACGTAAGTGTAAGCACATCATTTTAACATCCACAGCCTAGTGGGCCATGCAGATGGAATTTCTTGAGAAAATATCCTGAAGGAAATCCAGATGCAAGAATATGTCACTCAATACTAAAACTTGGTTTATCTATTTTGAACATAAAAAAACCAACAGCCAACACAATATTCAGCCTTATCCTTCACCTCACTCTGTGATGGGGGCATTGGATATCAAATTCTACATAAATCTTCTCTTCTGGGAAGATTTTCTGGATAACTTTAAATTCAGTTAAACTTTGTCCCAGTCTCAGTGTCATGGGCTGAACATCGCTGGGACCCCCACAAAATCACAGAATCATAGAATGGTAAGGTTGGAAGTGACCTCAAGGATCATCTATTTCCAACCCCCTGCCATAGGCAGGGACACCTCCCACTAGTACAGGTTACTCAAGGCCTCATCAATCCTGGCCTTGAACACCTCCAGGGAGGGAGCAGCCACAACCTCCCTGGGCAAAATAACATTCGATCTATCTGTGCATCAATTTTTAAGGCTGAGTCCCTTAAACTTTCTCACAGGTTAATACCAAGCACCAGTTACTAGAAGACTTACACTAAATTCTGCATTACATGATCCAAAGATTGAAGTAAATTTTATGGAGAAAAGGTAAGTAAAGGTTTTGAGGGGAAGGGGGAAAAGAAAACGTGACTGTTGGGGTCAGGGAAGAATGACTGAAAAGTTAGAATATAAAGCAATGAGGCAGTACAAAACAATGTATCTTGTGGAGACCTGGTCTCTGAGAACCAAACCTGGACAATGCTTGCTTCAATGGTTTAAAAGTTCATTTCAATACAGTCAGCATGTTTCAATTATTTAAGATTATGCCACCAAAACATAAACAAAGCACAGTCAGATCTCCAGTTCAGTGTATTGGTGTAGAAAGTTTTGCCTTAGGATGCTGAACTTTGAACTGGAGCATCTGTGGCACAGACAAATATTCTGATAGGTCCCATATTCTGCCTTTCACACTAGTAACACCAAAACACCTTGATATAAACCACAGTGGAACAGTGAAAGAGGAAGTGGACCACTGTTCTGTATCAACTGCTTTCTTCTGTCTAAAGAGGAAGGACAGAAGAGAGCTGATTCTTTTTCTACTCCAAATAAGGAGCAGAGGAAAAAATGTGACAGGAGATTGGACTGGATTCTGAGAATGTATCTTTGTCAGTGCAACACTCCCTGAAGATTAGCTTCTCTGCATGAGCATGACTTTAATCTCAATAGCAGGTTATTTTGCTAACTTAACATAGAAGGTGTGTTAATGAAGTCCATGTTCTGCATGTATTAATTTTCATACAGACAACTTTCTAAAATATTAAGTTATATTAAATAATTATGCCAATTTTCCTTGTGAAGGACCTTGAAAAATGAAAATGAAGTATGCAATGAAGAATGACTGAAGAGAGGACAACAGAGAATGAATTACATGCTAACCTTGATCCAAGGATGCAGCAAACTATCTTGAATAGTCATTCTTTTCCTTTAATAGAATAAAAGATAGAACTGTTTCAGACAGTTAAAAAATACACAATGGTAGACATTTATTAAACTAACATCTCAAATTGACACATAATTTGAAACTCCAGAGACATATGCTACAACAGTGCAAACATGGGAGAAACAGCTTACTTCGGATCCTTGACTAGAAGTCTTCGTATAAAATCTTTAGCTAGGGCACTGGTATTACTGAAGAACTCTTCTTCAAACTCATAATTCACAGCAGACACATTTGCTAATGTTTCCTGTTTGGTTTCTCCAAGAAATGGTGATGCACCACTTAGACTGCAAGAAAAATGTAACATTGTTCTCATTTCATGTTGTAACATTGCTTTTTCAGCCCTCTGAGACAAAGCAAGAGAAGATAGCAAACATTTTTCTTTTGTGCTTTAAGAATGCAAATGTACCTTCTGGAAGATGTGATCTAGTAGGGCAAAAAGCTTTGCTGTAATTTCAAAGAATACTGATTGAGACAAAGCCACTCTGGAAAACCACCTACTGATTTCCAGGCTATCTCAATGCTGATTAACAGCCGTTCTTTCAATAATTGTACGACTGCTTTAATGATCATTCAACTTGAATCATGAGGTACAAGGACCCCACCAAAACCCCAGAGGATAAAATCAGAATTAAAAAGCCAACATTTGAAAGAATCACTCATTGATTTTGATACTTACAGAATATAAGTTATCACACCGATGCTCCTGGAGTGAAGGAAAAGGGAAGAGGNAAAAAAGAGGGATAGGAGAGAAAAAAAAAATAAAAAGGTTAGACTGTAAGAATAATAACAAGAGATTTATTTCAAGTAAGATCCAGTAACTCACCACATATCTGCTTCAAGACCAAGAGGCTCATAATTCACTACTTCAGGAGCTAAAGGAGAAAGCAACAAAGATCAGTACCTGGTCAGAGAACACATCTATGTCACTCTGAACCTCTATGTGTCAGAGATAACATGCTGAGACATGGAGGGACAAGAACATCCTAATGCCAAGTCTAAGTTGAAACTGAACGCTACAAACTGCTTATTTAAATCTCAAAATGCATATACTACACTCAAATTCCACAATCTATAACTCAGCCAAACCAAGCTATGCTACACATACTGTTTCACAGACTGAAAAAGAATAGTTTGAAGAAACACCAGTTTTCTCACCAACAAACTCTGGCGTTCCAAAGATATTCTTGAATTCATTTCCAAAGTCAATTTTGTGTGCTAAACCAAAGTCAATAATCTTGATTCGAGGCTTCGGTACGTTTCTGTCCAGTAACATTATGTTTTCAGGCTTTGAGAAGGAGAAAGAGGGAGAGAGAGATTATACATAGGTAAAAAATGCCTGACACATATCACCACTCTTCAGCACTTAACACTTCTCTTTATCTCTCTCAGCCTCTAGAAAAGTGTCCTCAGCAGAAAACCCCTGTCTCTTCTTGTGATGATCTAGCACACGTTAAAATCTAACTGCAGTAAATTTGGACTTCGTGTTGATGACAGAATGCTATGATGTCCATTGTACCTCTTGTAAGTACAAGAGTTGCAATTTTTGTATAGACTGAACCTAAGTGATATGAGTTCAGTAGATGATGGCCTCCAAGCTACAGTGGTACTGGGAACTTGTGAGAGACAAAGTCCCATGAACTAGTATTTGGGCTTGGTTAACATTACTCTGTAAAACAGGCTTCTTTCACACTAGACAAACAGTCAGGGAGGTATATCTTGTTGCCTTTGGGTCTCTAAAAAAAATCTTTTGGAATGGCCTGGCTCCAAGATTTTAAGGATCTTGTTGACTAGCACACAGAACTGGCTACTTCATCTCCATATCCTGTAGTGTCAATAACCTGGTCTGTTCTGAAGAGTTCCTGGAGCTACATCACAACGTCAAGGGCTTCTGGAGTCCTTAAGGACAGCTCTTCATCACCACCCTTCTACCTCTCTTCCCCAACTACAGGGGCTGGTATATGCAAATGTAATTTTCTTCCACCCTTCCCTACATGTCTGTTGCATAATTTTTTTGCTCTGCAAACTTTAACTCATGCATTTTTTTAATATCTGGTGTTACAGATGCATTTTTGTTTGTTTGTTTGTTACAATTTTACACTTCGTATTGTAAGAAATTTGTTTCTTATTAGTTTCACAATTACTTTTTCTTGCTGACGGTTACAAAGAGTAACAGGTAACATGGATGAGACTGGGAAAGGTATACGTTTATCTTGAAAACCATTCTCTTCCCTAGACCATAGCATCCCTTTCGGATTTGCATTGCAATGCAAGAATTAGGCCTCTTTTCACTATTATAGACATAGCTGTTGACTTCAGCAGACTTCAGGGAATGTTTAGTTGCCTATCTCTGAAAAAACTCTAACAGAAAAGAACATTCTGAAATCGAAACATTAAAAAAAGCAGTAACTGAGTTTAGATAAAAAAAGCTCTTTCTTCATTATCAAAATGATACAGTAAACGTAAAAATTAACAGTTTTGTACAAAAAAGCAACAACAAAAAGGCCCCAAAAGCAAAAAAAGTAATTATCTGTTTTCTCCACAAGAATCTTTCTGCTTAACTCTGTCCTATTTCAATTTAGTACTTTATGTGAAGCATATGCAATGGTTAAAAAACAAACCAAAACAAACAACAACAACAAAACAAAACAAAACAAAAAAAAAAAAAAAAGAAAAAAAAGAAGAAAAAAAAGGTCCTGTTCAGAATGTTTCATTCAGACCTCAGAAAATCATAATCAACATTTTTATTTCAAGACTGCTTCCTTAGAATGATTTAATTTTGTCAGAAGTTGCTGCTTTCCATGAAGATTCTTACATTACGTACAGATGGGAAGCATCTACACATCTTTTCAATGGTTGAGCTTTTCCTCATCTACATAAATAAGCAAACCAAAACTACAGCCAAAATCTGCAGGATGACAGACTTGAGGCTGGTGTTACAAAGCACTTTAATGGATGTTGTTTACAGTTGTTCTATCTTTTATCCACTCAACACACCTTAAGATCAAAGTGGGCAATCTGCAGAGAGTGGAGATACTGAACACCATTAAGTATCTGCTTGAGAAATTCTGTGGCTTCCTCCTCCGTGAGAGATTCCTTCTCAGCTAAGAAGTCGAAGAGCTCTCCACCTGCAACACTTGGGAGAGCAGAGGCATAGTTACTGACAAGCCTGCTTTAGCCAACAGGTTCCTTTTAGTGCAAGCTGTTCTCAAAGAACTCCAAACGTTTTAAAGCCTGTCAACATCAAAAAGACGAAAATTATTAAATCAAATACCCAAAATAGCAACCACCTCTCCTCCCCTGGAAAAGAATACAATAAAAAAAGTCTTATTTTCAAACAAGAAAAGATTTTAAAAAGTCAAACAAACATTGTTTGCTGTATCTAAATTGAAATGGAGTAAAATACACTCACTCTCTGTATGCATGCTTAAATGACTGAAACTAAATGTAAACTAAGTATATTCAAAACATATCAGTGTACAGGACACCTAGAGAATAAAACATGAACTCGTTCATACCACCACTAAAACATCAGATTTCCATCACCTGCACTGAGAAATCCAAAATTTAGTTTCCTTTGAAACAGTTACTGGTAGTTGTTCAGCTTCCACTCTTAAAGCATTCAACAATTTGAAATTACATTCTATTCTTTGCAATAGTGCTTTACATTCATTACATATGCTGTGTTTGTTCTCTAGCAGTACCACATCCTTCTTAAGAAGAACATATGTTGTGGTCCTTAAGAATATTTCCAGCAAGTGTTTTAGCTGCCCAGACAGAAAGAACAGAGGTAAAAAGTAAGGAGGATACATAAGCACATTTAGATTTTTGCCTTTGAGGGAGACTAATAAGATGACACTTTCCTCAGCTCAGTCAGCAGTCTGAATGAAGTGATGATAACTGTTAACAGAAAAGGAGGTACTGAAGTGAAGTGAATAGGAAATGTGAACAATTGTTCTTAAAAAACAACCAATTTCCTTTCAGTTCAAAGAGGTACTGTGAGAAGGCTGCCCACTACAGCAAACTTCTTCCTGTTATGAAAGCAGTATTTCTGTCTAGAAATGTCTTACAGATTCCAAAGATGGTCATATTATGCCCTATATTGCATTGCACTATATTGATACTAAAATTAATTCAGAAAGTACACTCTATGTTGCCTTTCTGTAGGGAAAAAATAATTCATCCATTATTCAAAATTCTAATTATGAAAAACAATGGGATTAACATACTACTAGCTAAACAGTCTGGGTAAATTTCTGGAAGTACATTTGACTTCTCTACCATGTCTATTTTTCAAGAGACTTAATCTGCATTATTGTAATGCAAATTGCATGCAAAGTGTATTTTAATGAGTTCTTGGAGCTTTCACTGAGCTGCCTAGACAATAATGAGAGTACTGTTTGGGGTATTATTTGTGCTGTAACATTTTCTCCCTGAAAGCAATTATTGAAACCAAGTGCCATTAAATATAAATATTACAGACCAGAAGGAAGAGAGATAATCTTAATAATTAAAAAAAATATATATTATTGTAGGGGTATTAAAATGCAATTCCTAGAGTTTAAATACTCTTCATTATTTTACAGAAGCTGGTCAAATGGATACACAAGCATATTCTCTCATACTTCTCTTCTGACTGAAACAATGGCAGAAAAAGTTCTCAGTTTAAGGTCTGTATCTTTGCAAGCACTTTGTGACAATGAACAGAAACCTAGATGGTGACGGCAACAGAAATGCCAGCATCAGTGCTGGCATTTCTATTGATTTCCAATTACTGGGTTCAGGGTCTTAGACATCACATGGAATTTGTTTCCATGTCTCTTCAAGTGGATGTTTGTGTCTTTTGCTGGGAGGGTGTCAACTGGAGCATGGCAGACTCACTGTGCCTACTTCCCCAGTCATGAGCAGCCATGGAAGCAAAATCCAGCACCTTTAGGCATTCAGCATAGCTTGGCACTGGGACAACCATCACACAGTTTGAGCCAGTGAAGCCAGACCCTTGGCTGAGAAAAGGCTGAAATGCTGCACCAAACACATAGTTATCTGCTCTGCTTTTCACGCAGATCATCCGCCCCATGAAACAGTGAAAGTGCTTGCTGATCCTTAACTTATCAGTCATCACGAATGCATTAAAAGTACTTACAGCAGGCATTTTCAGCAATGCCAACTCATAACACTGTGCTGCCCACTTTGCAGTCTAAACCAGACTGTGACTGGGTCACATAGGTATGTTCTATGGCTGTAACAGCTTCTTTTTCTTACTGTTGGCATTTTAAAAGCATGCATTCTCTGTGAAACTTACTAGTCATCTGTGATGGGTAGCACTGATCATGTATATTCCTTTAAAATTAAAAACAAAGACTTCATTTCCAAGATATTTTTTTTTTTTTTAGATACCCAACAAAAAACCTCTGTGTAAAATGGAAAAACCTCTTCATCTTGAGCTCTTATCTGTAGTCATTCCAGTCAGTGCAATTTCATATCCTGGAAGTTCAGACTGCGTGAAATTAAGAAATTGACATACATGCACTTTTATGTAACTCAGAGATGTCATACTTGTAAATAGTTAACTGCATAAGATCACCTGTAGCTCTCCTCTAACACAGGTTAGCTGCAGTGACATTTATTTTATGACACTATTATAGACTTTATAATAGCCTGAGATAAAACGTATTTGTATTTCACAGCTAACACACCTAGCACTAGCAAATTTTTAAACTGAGGCCAGAAAATCTAACAGGTTAAAAATAAACTACTTGCTCCCCTCCTTAAAATGGGAAGTTAATTTGCAGAAGTGGCATATTTTTCTAAATTGCTGTGCACTGATGTTTATTTAAGTACTCTCACCCTAAGTGACTTTGTGGCCCTTGCTTAAGGAATAGGGGAGTGAAAAGAGACTGTATTTAACACTCAAAACCTTTGCTCCAGAAGCAGATGTACCTCTCGTGTATTGGATTTTACTATGCCCTTTCATGTTATTATCCGCCTCATCTATTATACCTAGAAATCTCATGCAGGTTCACTTCATCAGGCCATTGCAATTTCTCCTTTAACCAACTTCTCAATTGTGGGGAACAAGCTCAGTACCCTGAGACCTTCTTTTGAGTGCTGCCATAACTGGTGAGCACACTGCTCAGCCATCTTCTCCTGCTGCTTGGTTTTACCAGCAGGGATATAAGGTATGAGAGAATTTTATAGCAAGAATGAGTAAAATGTTAAACTAGCACAGACAAGATGACCTGAAAGATCAGAAACACTTGGATTCCTGGAAAGGCCCTTCTGCTTTAGGCACCTCCAGGGACTATTCTGCTGTATGTGAAAGGTTGGGACTCATCCTTTAAAGGAGTTCAGTAACACAGTTTGTGTTTTATAGCCTCCTCTTCATGCTTGCTGTAAGTCTGCTTGTTCCCTATCTTTGTGCTGACTCTGGCAGGTTTGATATTAAGCTGTACCACTGCAGGTATATGGAAAACCATGGTACCACTGCGAGGTACTTACATCAAGTCATAAAAGGCTAATACAGGTCTCAACATCCTCTACAAGTTTCACTTCCACAATTAATTCTCTGGATTATCATGCTCCCAGGTCTATCTGAAGAGTTTGCTTTCACAGATTCCATAACCAGATTCTACATCCCAAATCACTAGGTGCATCTCAATTAGGTTTCTGATACCACAGATCAGTATATGGATGAGAACAAGTCAGTAAAGACACTGGCTACCTAAGCTACTGCAGTCTTCACAAGCTTTCTAGAATGCTGACAGGCATTCAAGTCAAACACTGTGCCTCAGACAGGATAACAAAGCCCCACATTAAACCAATACTGCACATTTTACTATGCCAGTCAACTTCAGAATTTGAGCCAGAAGCCAAGCAGGAACCCCCACTGCAGCACTGTATGTGTGTACATCCCATCTCATGCACAGAGGCAGTCTTAACCTAAAGAAGAACGGGTAGACAAGTCCAGATGTCAGTCCCTGTGACTTAACTTTCTGAATGTCACCTTCTAAGAACTACTACACTGGTCCCACCTCCATTACATGCCCAGACTTGTTCCAAAGTTAGCTTTGGGTTTGCTGGTGCGTAACAGCCTACTGAAATCTGGATGAAACCAGTCCATTGTGTGGGTCTCCAGAGCCACACAAACTCACTCCCAGATGGCCCTTGGTGCTTTGCTGAGGGAACAAGGAAGCCAGCATTTAATAGACTGCTGCCAGTCACCAACTGGATAAAGAGTGCTTCCGGAAGGCAGGAGAGGTAAGAGCACTAGCATTTCTTCCTGTAGAGCATTTTGAAGTATCTATACCTAGTAACCTATGGAAGCAACAGCTTTCTGAGCAGTTTCCCTATGCTATAGCAAACTCTCACCTTTAAAATTCTAGCAAGTATCTGATGGGCAACAGACACCCCTTCACATTAGCAGAGATACTTTACAGTGAGGAAATAATGACAGTTAAGTCACAGATAAATTTCTTTACGGCTGCAAAGTCACTATGTCCCTGTTCTACGTTTTCCTTGAATTCTCTAACATTCCTGTATAAAAGCTTCCTGTTTATCTTTAAATTAAGTTAGAATTTTGCAACTGTGATAAGGTGTTCAATTATTTTGCTCAATAAAGTAAGAATATGTGACTGATGGAAGCCACATCTTAATCTCAAAGGACACACTGCACTATTGATGATGATATAACACAGAAAGACATGGAAGGTGAAGTGAATGAGGTCCTCTACAAACAAATAGGAGAAGTTTCACGTTGACAGGCCCTGGTCCTCATGGGGGACTTCGACCACCCCAATATCTGTTGGAAGGACAACACAGCAGAGCACAGCAATTTAAGAGGTTCCTGGAATGCACTGATGGTAACTTCCTCCTGCAAATGGTAGAGGAACCTACAAGAAAAGGTGCTATGCTGGACCTGGTCATCACCAACAAGGAAGGGCTGTAGAGTGAAGTGTAGATGAAGGGTTGCCTTGGGTGCAGTCGACCAGAAATGGTAAAGTTTAGGATCCTCAGGGCATCAAGGAAGGTGTTTAGCAAAATCACAGCTCTGAACTTCAGAAGTGCAGACTTCAGCCTCTTGAGGGATTTCCTTGGCAGGGTGCCATGGAAAACAACCCTGGAAGGAAGGGGGGCCCAGGAAACCTGGTCATTGTTCAAGGTTCACCTTCTCCAGGCTCAGAAAAATCCGTCCCAGAAAAAAGGAAGGTAGGTAAGAATGCCAGGAGGTCTGCATGGATGAATAGAGAGGTCCTGGATACACTTAAATGCAAGAAGAAAGCTTTTAGAGAGTGGAGGCAAGGACAAGGGACATGGGACGAGTACAAAGATACTGTTTGTGCAACCAGAGCTGAGGAAAGGAAAGCTAAGGCACA
>VWZE01020790.1:159124-179434 GCA_013396675.1 Eubucco bourcierii | reverse complement strand
CCTGTCCTCACAGCAGAGCTGCTGCAGCCCTCTCAGCACCTTGGTGGCCTCCTCTGGACCGGCTCCAACACTTCCATGTCCTTCCTGTGCTGAGGGCTCCAGAACTGCACACAGGACTCCAGGTGGGGGTCTGAGGAGAGCAGAGCAAAGGGGCAGAATCCCCTCCCTTGCCCTGCTGCCCACACTGCTCTTGCTGCAGCCCAGCACACAGTTGCTGTCTGGGCTGCACTCACACTGCAGGCTCATGTTCAGCTTTTCATCACCCCAGACCCCCAGGTCCGTTTCCTCAGTGCTGCTCTCAGCCATTCCCCACCCAGCCTGGAGTTGTTCTTCTCATACCCCTTTCTGTCCTACCAGCTGTGATGCTCCCCCGACATGCTCCCGTCACTGACTTCCGCCAGCACATTGAAGCAAACAAATCGCAGCATCAGTGGTGCTAGGATGCGACCATTCCGTGGCTCATTCCAGGATCCAACCACTCAGTTTCACGAGTTTATTAGATTTATTTCAGTGCAAGTTACTTCAATAACAAAACAATGACAACAGGATTTTCCTTCCAGCCCGGCAGCTGCTTTCTCCCTAAATAGAGTACCCATTAAAAATGCTTGCAGCCACACCAAGGACAGCAGCTGGTGTGTCAAGTGTGATTAGGAACATACTCAAAGACAGGCAGAGCTGCAGAAGCCTGCTTAAGGGGAGGGGAGAGCAGTTCTGAAATTCAGAGCATTACAACAAAAGGCAGATGCCTACCTAGCCTTGAGGAAGCAGGACAAAGCAATGCCTCTTACAAGTGACAGTTCAGTCTGGAGAGAAGGCTCCCAGGTCACCCTATTGTGACCTTTCAGTATCTTAAGTGGGCTACAAGAAAGCTGGGGAGGGACTTTCAGGATGTCAGTTAGTGATAGGACTGGAGGGAATGGAACAAAGCTAGAAATGAGGAGATTCAGACTCGAGTAAGTTCTTCAGCAGTTCTTCCAGGTGAGAGCCTGGAATGGGTTGCCCAGGGAGGTGGTGGAAGCCTTATCCCTGGAGGCCAGGCTGGATGAGGCTGTGGCCAGCCTGATCTAGTGTGAGGTGTCCCTGCTCATGGCAGGGGGCTTGGAACTGGCTGTTCCTTGTGGTCCCTTCCAACCCTGACTGATTCTGTGGTTCTATGTTTGTATAACATTTACATTATCCTGTGGCCTTTCTCAACGCAGACATTAACCTTCAGGCACAGGAGTCCTGCCTGGCTCGTGGATGCAACTGCTTAATGTCTCTGAGCAGCTTCTCTTGATGCAGCTTTCATGTAATCTGTAGCTGTCTTCTGCTGGAGAGTTGTGAAGCTTCCTTGGTGCGAGCTGGAGGCAGCTGAAGTAATCCTGCTTGCCAGCTGTGAAAGCAGTGGTGAGTTTTGCAAGCCCCCTCCAAGGCCACTGAAACCTTTCTGCACCACCTGCTGTGCAACACCACACAGGACTTGGCCACCAAAAACCCTTTATCATGAGAGACACCGTGACTGAACTTTCAGTCCTGCTGCCTCTGGAAGCTGGTGGAGTTTATTTAGGCAGCTGAGCAGATGGTACTGAAGCCCAGTTCTGCAGTTCCTGGTTTGGCATAACTGCCACAGCCTCTGGCTACCCTTACAGAGAGGAGGGAGACACCACCCACCCACTCCAAGGGCATTAGGGAGTGGTTCTCTAAAGTGCCTGCCGGGCAGAGGGAAACAAGCAGCAGTAAATGAGAGGCAGGTTAGGACATGGCCCTGCCAAACTGGAGCAGAACAGCTCTAAGGACTGGAGAAAATTTACTGTAAAAGAGTTTGCCACATCCAGCACTTCAGGAACCTGAGGCACTAGGTAAATGTGTTTGTGTTTCTTATTTTCCCTTGCTTGAGAACACCCCTCAGTCCAGCTGTGAGTGTGGGCTTAGCCTGGTATTTTTCTTTCTACACATACAGTAAGCCTGCAGAAGAGCAGATTTTTCCCAGCCCTAAATGGCTGAGCTATGGCTGTCATCATACAGGTGTGGGGTGGAGACCAATGTCTAGGCAGAAGGCTTTAAGCATCAGTAGGATGCCCTGAAGGAGTCAAATAGTGCAGATAAGAAATGGCACTGAGCCTTCCTCAAGTTGCTGAGCACTGTATTATACAGCCCAGCCAGGTGAGGGAGGCTTTCCCCTGTAATTTGGGTTTGGCTGGGCTTTGGACAGAACCAGATGACATGGGAATTTCAGCTCTAAAAGTGTCTTCTGTCCATTGCGAGTACAGAGGGAAAAAGTGTTCCTGGGGTCTGCTGTGCCTTCGGCAGAGCCTGAGGGCACAGGAAACAGACCTGCTCGTCTGTTGTCACACCCTGGCCCTAGCAGCAAGGAGCAGGAACTATTCATCCCTTCAGCCAGCTTCTCTCCAGGTAATCAGCATTCCCACCAGCATTCCTCTGCCACTGGCTCCTGTCCTAGGACCCTGCCACATCACTCTGAGCTCTGCAGGAGGAAGGGGAGAAATGGCAGATAAGCTGCTGGGATCCGTCTCCTGCAAGCTGAACACGATGCTGCTGCAGCACAGAGACCTGTGCAGACTCCTGGTGCTCCAGGGCCTGCCCATGCTGGCTGTTGAGTTCAGATTTTGTGTTCTGAAAAGAACACCCCCAGGGAGCAGGAGAGGTTGGGGACTGACCTGTTGGAAGGCAGTGAAGGGGAAAAGGATCTGGGGGTCCTAGTGGATGGGAGGGTTACCATGAGCCAGCAATGTGCTCTGGTGGGCAGGAGAGCCAATGCCACTCTGGGGTGGGTTAGAAGGGCTGTGGTTAGTAGGTCCAGAGAGGTTCTCCTCCCCCTCTACTCTGCCCTGCTGAGGCCACATCTGGAGTCCTGTGTCCAGTTCTGGGGCCCCCTAGTTCAAGAGGGACATAGAACTGCTGGAGAGAGTCCAGCCCAGAGCCACAAAGATGCTGAAGGGAATGGAACAGCTCTGTTAGGAGGAGATCCTGAGGGAGCTGGGGCTGTGCTGCTGGGAGAAGAGGAGACTGAGAGGTGACCTCATCTATGCTTATCAGTATGTGCAGGGTGAGTGCCAGGAGGCTGGAGCCAGGCTCTGCTGGGTGATACCTGACGACAGGACAAGGGACAATGGGTGGAAGCTGAGGCACAGGAAGTTTAATTTAAACATGAGGAGGAATTGTGTCCCTATGAGGGTGACAGAACCCTGGAACAGGCTGCCCAGGGGGTTGTGGAGTCCCCCTCTCTGGAGATATTCCAAACCCACCTGGATATGTTCTTGTGTGATTTGGTACAGGAGATCCTGCTCTGGCAGGGGGGTTGGATGGGATGAGCTTTGGAGGTTCCTTCCAGCCCCTGACATTCTGTGATTCTATGATTCTGTGATTTGCAAACCACCACCAGTGCTCAGCTGAGCTTTATAACCAAGGAGGAGTGAAACAAGAATCAAACTGCATGAAGGAGGCACAGTAAAAAACCCACTTCAGAGCAAAACAGACCTAGATATTTTGTTTAGTTTTGCTGATGACTTTTTCATACAGGGAGCATGGGGGACATAGATACTCACACACATGGAAAGGGAGGAAAAAACAACAGACAAGCCCAGAAGCCAAAAAGTAAGCCAACTAGGTGTCAGTTGTCTGCAAGGCTACCAAGGATGCCAACTTGTTCTGGGCTCAGGCATGCCTTACCAGCTACAGCAAGGCAGAATACTGGAACAGGTTGCCCAGGGATGTGGTTGAGATCCCATCCATCCCTGGAGACCTTCAAGATTACACTTGATGTGGTCCTAGGTGGCCTGATGCAGTTGGAGGTGTCCCTGCTGACTGCAGGGGCAGGGCTGGACAAGATGAGCTTTGTGAGTCTCTGCATCTGTGAATCTCTCCTTGTTCCAGTTCTTCATTTTCTAGATGTTATTCCATCTTCACCAAAATGTTAGTGTCACAGAGAGCATGTCCCACTTCAGGATTCATTAGTGCCAAGGCAGAAGCCATCCTGACCCTGTAAGCTATATACTCCAGAACTTCACACAGTCAAAAGCCACAGGAGAGACACCATGAACCTCAAAAACCTGAGTGGAAGGAATGTGCCAAGAGAAAGCCCAGGCAGCTCTGGCTCCTCAGGGCTGTGAGGCAGAGCTGGTACACATGTGCAGCTGGATCCAAGGCCAGGACAACCTCTGCCCACCTCTGAGGATTCCCCAGAAGCAGTCTTCCCAACACAACCTTGCTGCTGCTGTTCAGACTGGCTGGCTGTAAGCATTGCTTGCTCTGCTGCTAACCCATGCCTGCATGGCACATGTGGCAGAGCCATTCTTGCCTCCTCTTCCCCTGAAAAGTCATTTACCCTTTGAAAGCAGCCTCCTGCTTTGCATGCATAAGATGATAACGTGATGCCACTGTGGGTGAGGATGTTCCCTGCATCTGGCTGGGACAGCAATCCTGCTCCTTCCAAATAGCCTGGGGAGAGCAATCCTGCCAAGATGAGAATAAAACACAGAAGAGTATTTCATATTTCACAATACTCACAGGCTGGTTTTACCAAGAAGTGTCTGTTCCTAAACCAACAGACCATGGGCACCTTTCTTCACACAACAAAGACTTCTCTTCAAATGTGAGAGCCACTCCTGGTGCTCACAGCCAACTTAGGAGTCCTAAAACTCAGCTAACTCAGAATTAGTTGTCTAACTAACTAGTTTTGTCTAGAGAACAGAAGAATGAGTAGAGACCTTATTGCTCTTTACAGGTATCTGAAAGGAGGTTGTAGTGGAGTGAGGGTTGGTCTCTTCTTAGTATCAGGTGAAAGAATGAGAGGAGATCATAGAATCATAGCATCATAGAATGGTAGGGTTGGAAGGAACCTCAAGGGTCACCTAGCTCCAACCCCCTGCCATAGGCAGGGACACCTCCCACTAGCACAGGGCACTCAAGGCCTTCTCCAACCTGGCCTTGAACACCTCCAGGGAGGGAGCAGCCACAACCTCCCTGGGCAACCTGTGCCAGTGTCTCACCACCCTCACTGCAAACAACTTCCTCCTAACATCCAGTCTAAATCTCCCCTCTGCCAGTTCAAACCCATTGCCCCTTGTCCTGTCATTACAAGACCTTGTCAATAGTCCCTCCCCAGCCTTCCTGTAGCCCCCTTCAGATACTGGAAGGCTACTCTAAGGTCTCCTGGAAGCCTTCTCTTCTCCAGGCTGCAGAGCCCCAACTCTCTCAGCCTATCCTCAGAGCAGAGCTGCTGCAGCCCTCTGAGCATCTTCCTGGCCCTTCTCTGGACCTGCTCCAAATGGCCTGGAATTGTGGCAGGGGAGGTTTAGGTTCGATATTAGGAACAATTTCTTTATGGAAAGTGTGGTCAAGCATTGGCACAGGCTGCCCAGGGTTGATGTCACCATCCCTGCAGTTGTTCAAGAAACATGTGCACATGGCTCTTCAGGACGTGGTTCAATGGCCATGGTAGTGCTAGAGCAGTGGTTGGTCTCCAAGATCTTAGAAGGCTCTTCCAACCAAAATGATTCTATGATCACTCATTTGCTGGGGCCTGAAACTGGTGAGACAAGATCCTGACATCTTGCAATGAGAAAGTGGTCAAGTCCAGCACTGTCTGAATGGTCACACAGGCAAAGACACTGTTTGAATGGAGCAATGGAGGCTGCATCAAGAGCAGCGTGGCCAGCAGGGCAAGGGAGGGGATTCTGCCCCTTTACTCTGCTCTCCTCAGACCCCACCTGGAGTCCTGTGTGCAGTTCTGGAACCCTCAGCACAGGAAGGACATGGAAGTGTTGGAGTGGGTCCAGAGGAGACCACGAAGATGCTGAGAGGGCTGCAGCAGCTCTGCTGTGAGGACAGGCTGAGAGAGTTGGGGCTCTGCAGCCTGGAGAAGAGAAGGCTTCCAGGAGACCTGATAGTAGCCTTCCAGTATCTGAAGGGGGCTACAGGAAGGCTGGGGAGGGATTATTGACAAGGGCTTGCAACAACAGGACAAGAGGCAATGGGTTTGAACTGGCAGAGGGCAGATTTAGACTGGATGTTAGGAGGAAGTTGTTTGCAGTGAGGATGGTGAGACACTGGCACAGGTTGCCCAGGGAGGTTGTGGCTGCTCCCTCCCTGGAGGTGTTCAAGGCCAGATTGGATGAGGCCTTGAGTGAGCTGTACTAGTGGGAGGTGTCCCTGCCTGTGGCAGGGGGTTGGAACTAGATGATCCTTGAGGTCCCTTCCAACCTTCCCATTCTATGATTCTATGAATCAGAGGGATGTGACTTAATCCCCCAAGGCAGGTTTGCAGAAGGCTGAAATTTGAACCCTTTCACTTCTGACTGATGCCTGCCTCTTGCCATTTCCATGAGCACAGGCACCAACACCAGACAAAGAAAGAGCTTCCAAATTAGCACTTAGCTTTAACTCAGCAGCTCTCCCTTCTGAGGCAATGCAGTTGCTCACCAGCACTTTGCTTCACATTCTAATTACCAGATTTTGACCAAGTGCTTATGGCATAAAAACCTGCCCTGGCAGCCAGATGAGCCTGGCATTTTCACTCATGTTTGATTGCAAACTGCTTGCTCGACAGTCCTCTTGGAGAATGTTTCTTGAAAGAGACAGAATCAGACATCTCGGAAGGGACCTCAAGGATCATCCAGCTCCAACCCCCCTGCCATGGGCAGGGACACCTCACACTAGATCAGGCTGGCCACAGCCTCATCCAGCCTGGCCTTAAACACCTCCAGGGATGAGCCTTCCACCACCTCCCTGGGCAACACCTTCCAGGCTCTCACCACCCTCATGCTGAAGAACTTCTTCCTGACATCCAGTCTGAATCTCCCCATTTCTAGGTTGGTTCCATTCTCCCCAGTCCTATCACTACCTCACATCCTAAGAAGTCCCTCCCCAGCTCTCTTGTAACCCCCTTAAGATACTGAAAGGCCACAAGAAAGTCACCTGGGAGCCTTCTCCTCTCTAGACTGAACAGCCCCAACTGCTTCAGTCTCTCCTCACAGCAGGGCAGCTCCAGCCCCCTGATCACCCTCCTGGCCCTTCTCTGGACACTTTCCAACACATCCATAGTCCTCTTGTAAGATGATGTCTTGTAGGTTAACCTTACCCTGTTTTTTGAGAGGCTTCAGTTCCTTTCCCAGCCCAGTCTGCATGATTCTGAACAAACATCTCCTTTTCCTTGGTCCTGCCACCAGCTGTAGGGTATTAAAGTATACAGCACTCTGGTATTCACTGAACTAAAGCCTATACAAACAGGATAAAAACAAGGCTGGACAAACATGCTGAGAAAGCCCCAGGTGACTTCTGCTTCTTCACCAGTGAGAATGTGTCTCTTATTTGCACAGTTGTTGCAGAGCCACTCTTTCTGCTTCTTTGGGTGATTTTCTCCCTCCCTTCTTTAAAGCTGATAACAAAGGATTGGACTCCAGTTGTTCACGGTTTGTTAGTCATACGTCCGCGGGAAGAAGTGATTCCTTTGTTATTTCATGGTCCTCTGCTTCTAAGTTCAGCTCTCTCAGCCTTGTCCTGTGAAGGGAGAGCTGGCCAACAACTTCCCAACACCTCCCCTCACGGAGATGGGTTTTCATGGAGAGGTTCTGCTGAAAGATCTGACAGCAGCCAGTGTTTAAGTGCCCTCCTGACAGCCAGGCAATGAATGAGTGGAAGTGCTGCAGAACTTCATTTCCAGCTCAGCAGCCTTTGTTTTTCACCTTCCCTCTCTTTACTTTGCCCTTCTTTTTCACCTTCCCTCTCTTTACTTTGCCCTTCTTTTTCACCTTCCCTCTCTTTACTTTGCCCTTCTTTGTCACCTTCCCTCTCTTTACTTTGCCCTTCTTTTTCACCTTCCCTCTCTTTACTTTGAAGGACTTCAAGAATCATAGAATCAGTCAGAGTTGGAAAGGACCACAAGGATCAGTCAGTTCCAACCCCCCTGCCATGGACAGGGACACCTCACAGCAGATCAAGCTGGCCAGAGCCTCGTCCAGCCTGGCCTTAAACACCTCCAGGAATGAGGCTTTCACCACCTCCCTGGGCAACACCTTCCAGGCTCTCACCACTCTAATGCTGAAAAACTTCTTCCTAACATCCAGTCTGAATCTCCCCATTTCTAGGTTGGTTCCATTCCCCCCAGTCCTATCACTACCTCACATCCTAAAAAGTCCCTCCCCAGCTTTCTTGTAGGCCCCCCTTAAGACACTGAAAGGTCACAATAAGGTCACCTGGTGGCCTTCTCCAGACTTTTTGAAAAGAGTGTCCAAATAAAATGTGTACCTGTAGAGCCAGGCAGGAGCACTCTGACATCCCAGCTCCCCAAGCATGTCTGGACCACAACCCCAAGTTGCTCAAACACTCCCTACAGAGTGCAGGCCAAAGGGAACCCCAGGGCTCCACCTGTGCCCAGCCCTTTCTGGGTGCTCTGTAAGGAAGATGTGAGGGCCAGGGCATCTGACCCCATCTCCTCACCAGCAGCCTCATTAGCTCAGGGAGCAGGAAGGGAAGGCGCAGCAACAACCCTCCGGCCGCCAATGAAAGCTCTTTCCAGCTGCCTGTGTGCCAGAAGCTATTCCTTTCTCTACAGCCCAAGCCAAAGGCACATGAGAGTAGTGATGAGCTCCCAGTCCTGGGAGACAATGACTGCCAGACACTAGCTGTGAGTAATCCTCTAGAACTTGGGGGGAGTCAGAGCTGGATGTGAGGAGGAAGCTCTTCACCGTGAGGGTGGTGAGACCCTGGAAGGGGTTGCCCAGGGAGGTGTTTAAGGCCAGGCTGGATGAGGCTGTGGCCAGCCTGATCTAGTGTGAGGTGTCCCTGTCCATGGCAGGAGAGTTGGAACAGGATGATCTTTGTGGTCCCTTCCAACCCTGACTGATTCTATGATTCTATATTCTGATCCCACCACTGAAATCGTGGCACTGGGAGGGGAGGAAGGGAAGGGTGGTACCATAGTGGGGGTACTCCTATCTTTGGGATCCTTGAGTCCAACCCCCCTGCCAGAGCAGTACCATAAAATCTAGCTCAGGTGGCACAGGAATGCAACCAGACAGGTGTCCAGAGGAGACTCCACAGCCTCTCTGGGCAGCCTGTTCCAGTGCTCTGTGACCTTTATTTCCTCATTTCACCTGAATTCTGAATCACTGCTGCTGTCTCATACTCACAGCTTCAGCTGATTCTGGTTTGGGCATCAGTTTTAAAGCACTCAGAACTACCAGCTTATGATTAACCTATCCTCTGCCTTTGTATGGTGGTTGTGCTTCCAGCAAATGAGAACATGCTCTCAGCACCTTCCAAAATCCACAGGCTGGCACTTCCAGTCCTTCTCCCACAGCTCTCTTAATTTGCAAGCAAGTAAGGACTGAGTCACCCTTTCATCCTTACACCACTGTTAAAGAACAGAAAAAGGAAGAAGAGACTGTGTTTGCAGCCTGGCATAGGGGTATTTGCTAAATAAAGTCATCTGTGCTTGGAATCCGTGGCGTGCACCATGCCAAGTTGTGGGAGAATGGTGATCAACTCATCACTTGTCCCTTCAGCATGGCATTTTAACAGCACTCTTCAGCTAGACCCAAGAATCACAGAATCATAGAATGGTAAGGTTGGAAGGGACCTCAAGGATCATCTAGTTCCAACCCCCTGCCATAGGCAGGAACACCTCCCACTAGTACAGCTCACTCAAGGCCTCCTCCAACCTGGCCTTGAACCCCTCCAGGGAGGGAGCAGCCACAACCTCCCTGGGCAACCTGTGCCAGTGTCTCACCACCCTCACTGCAAACAACTTCCTCCTAACATCCAGTCTAAATCTCCCCTCTGCCAGTTCAAACCCATTGCCCCTTGTCCTGTCATTGCAGGACCTTGTCAATAGTCCCTCCCCAGCCTTCCTGTAGGCCCCCTTCAGATACTGGAAGGCTACTATCAGGTCCCCTCGAAGCCTTCTCTTCTCCAGGCTGCAGAGCCCCAACTCTCTCAGCCTGTCCTCATAGCAGAGCTGCTGCAGCCCTCTCAGCATCTTCATGGCCCTCTATTAAGATCACTACCTATCAGGTAGTGATAGGACTGGGGGGAATGGAACCAAGCTAGAAATGGGGAGATTCAGATTGGATGTTAGGAAGAAGTTCTTCAGCATGAGGGTGGTGAGAGCCTGGCAGGGGTTGCCCAGGGAGGTGGTGGAAGCCTTATCCCTGGAGGTGCCTAAGGCCAGGCTGGATAAGGTTCTGGCCAGCCTGATCTAGTGTGAGGTGTTCCTGCCCATGGCAGGGGGATTGGAACTGGCTGATCCTTGTGGTCCCTTCCAACCCTGACTGATTTTGTGATTCTAAGATAGTTTCTGCTTTTTAACACTGTTCACATCTACCCACTGCTTTCCAAGACTCCTACTTGGCTGTGCCTGCACCCCAGTTCATTCAGGTGCCCAAGGGCAAAGCCACTCTGAGGCAACAGCAGGCATTTGCTATATCATCTCTTGGCAGCCAAACCAGACCACTACAACCCTGGAGGAGATTCAGCCCCTCCCTTTGCTGGGATAGCACCGAGCCTGCCAGTGCTCAAGGAGAGGGGGGAAACTGCTCTGTGGCCACCTGAAAAGCTCATCTCTTTATTAGTGGAATTATTAGCATTTCTCAATGTACTTACAGACAAGTGTTTTGCCTTCAGTTTGAAGCTGCTTCTACAAACAGGGATGTCACACAAGGTCAGGAAATTTCAAGGTGACCAACTCCCAGCATAACTCCTACAGAGGTGAGCAAAACCTGGTTGGGCCAGAAGCTGGTATGCAGCCTTGGAGGTTGAAGGATCTTCAGAGTTTGATTTGGGACTGAAAGCACTTGCTCTTCTCCAATGAGGAATAAGTCTGTGTCCTTTGAACAAGGAAAAGCATCATGGAGATAAATAATACTGGTCTAAACCACCACTAAATATTGTTAGCATTCTTTAGAAAGGCCAAGGAATAGCAAATCATAGATTCATAGAATGGTTTGGGTTGGAAAGGGCCTTAAAGGTCATCTAGTTCAAACCCCCTGCCATGGGCAAGGACAGCTTCACTAGCCCAGGTTGCTCAAGGACTCATCCAACCTGGCCCTGAACACCTCCAGGTTCAGGGAAGAAGCCCCAAGAGCACTCAGCATGCCAGTATAAACATGGCCTGATTGTCTCAGGCAACATCTAGCACAGCCCCAAACACTTTGGTTTTATTTACAGCAGTGGAGCCACTCAGAATCCAACTAATCATAGAATCATAGAATGGGAAGGTTGGAAGGGAGCTTAAAGATCAGCCAGTTCCAACCCCCTGCCATAGGCAGGGACACCTCCCACTAGCACAGCTCACTCAAGGCCTCCTCCAACCTGGCCTTGAACACCTCCAGGGAGGGAGCAGCCACAACCTCCCTGGGCAACCTGTGCCAGTGTCTCACCACACTCACTGCAAACAACTTCTAATCTCCAGCCTAAATCTTCCCTTCTCAAGCTTCAATCCATTCCCTCTCATCCTATCACCACAAGCCATTGTAAAAAGTCCCTCTCCAGCTTTCTTGCAGGTCCTCTTCAGGTACTGGAAGGCTGCTCTGAGGTTTGGCCTGGACACTTCTCCCATGCTGCAGAGCCCCAACTCTCACAGCCTGTCCCCACAGGAGAGGTTCTCCAGCCAGGAAGCGAGATGTGGCCTCTTAGATTTAATATTTAAATCTACTGACTAAGTGTATTGCTGCTCTAATCACAGCCATAGTGGAGCCCTCAAAACCACTGATAACCTCTGCCTGTGCTGCACAGATGAAAGCTGCCAAGTGGATTTACAGAAGAAATAAAGTATATACAGAAACTCATTTATTTTCCAGTTGAGACAGAACTATCTATTTAATATCTGATATTAAGAGACACATCAGAGAGCATCCTGGGGAGAACTGGAAGCTGACATTACAAGTAAACAAATCCCAACAAGACTGTTCTGGAGCCCCCAGCACAGAGAGGACATGGAACTGTTGGAGTGGGTCCAGAGGAGGTCACCAAGATGCTCAGAGGGCTGCAGCAGCTCTGCTGTGAGGACAGGCTGAGAGAGCTGGGGGTGTGCAGTCTGGAGAAGAGAAGGCTTCCAGGAGACCTTAGAGTAGCCTTCCAGTATCTGAAGGGGACCTACAGGAGGGCTGGGGAGGGACTATTGACAAGGGCTTGCAATGACAGGACAAGGGGCAATGGGTTTGAACTGGCAGAGGGGAGATTTAGACTGGATGTTAGGAGGAAGTTGTTTGCAGTGAGGGTGGTGAGACACTGGCACAGGTTGCCCAGGGAGGTTGTGACTGCTCCCTCCCTGGAGGTGTTCAAGGCCAGGTTGGATGAGGCCTTGAGTGCCCTGTGCTAGTGGGAGGTGTCCCTGCCTATGGCAGGGGGTTGGAACTAGATGATCCTTGAGGTCCCTTCCAACCTTACCATTCTATGATTCTAATGATTCAACGAGTTACAAAGACTGAATCCAGCAAGCTGTGGCACTGTGGCTGGGTAGAATCCCAGCTGGTGTCTGTAAGGCTGCGTGCCCTAGATGGCATCACTCTGCTAAGTTAGACACTTCCCTTCCACAACCCAAGCCCTCGCTGCAGTCAGCACCAAAGAATTTCAGGCAGCACAAGTGTTGATTTAAGCCACACACACACAAAGGAAATAGCAGAGTTCTCTTTTTAATACTTTACTTGTTTGAGACATTTCCACTGCAGCTGATACATTAATTATGGCACACACACACACACACACACACACGCTTTCTTTTTTAATATATATATATACTTTTAACTTTTTTTTTTTAAAACTCATTCTTTAAAGGTTTACTTGTAAAATCTTGTGCCAGCAGTTGCAGTAAGCAACTGCTGGGGTTTGAAGTGGTTTCACTGCACCTGCTCTCACCCAGGCTCTGGCATTTCATTGCTTATTCTGTGCTACTTTTCTCTAGTGCTTTGCCCGGCAGTGATTTGAAGGAGGCTCACAGAGTGTGGTTTGTTCCCAACAGGCAGAAGCTGAAGCTGAGCCTCCTGTCTGCCCGCTAGCTGATGCTCCGCTAGGCTGCGAGGGTGGATCAGCAGTGCAGCGGGGAGGAAAGAGACGCACACAAGAGTTACATACCTGCACCTCTGCCTCAGCCTCCCCGGGCTGCAGAACCCCAGCGCTTCTCCGAAGCAGTGGCACTGCGCTTCCTGCGGGATGGGAGCTGCCGCGTCCTGCTCCGCTAGCAAATGCTCCTTCTCTTGCCTGCACCCCAGCAGGCTGCAGCAGCAAGGAGTCTAAACAGCAGTTTCGGTGGGGGCTGCTCTCCAAGCTCTCGCTCAGGACCAGATGAACAGAAAGGAAGACAAATGCTTGAATTCTGCAGGCAGGAGGTGAGAAGCTCAGCTTCAGCAGGTGCTGTGGCTCCACGGTAGCCATGTGGGCAGCTGTATAGGAGGTGAAGGCAGGCTCAGGGAGCAAGCTGTAGTGCAAGATCTTGCTTGGCTTTAAGGATGGCATTTTGGAAAGAAAAACAGTCTGATGCTCCAGTACAGGTCAGGGTAGGTATGGTGGATGTCCACAGAGTAGAGCTGTCTGGTGGTAGAAAGGAAAGATTGGCCACAAAGCTTTCACCATTAGGTTTGGTTGGTTGGTTTTGCTTTGGGTTTTTTGGTTTGGTGGGGTTTCTCTTTGTTTGTTTTGGGGGGGTTGTGTTTGTTTGGGTTGCTTCTGGGTTGTTTGTTTGGTGTAGATCTTTGTTTTCTTTTTCTGGTTGAGTTTTTGTTTGAGTTTGGTGTAGATCTTTGTTTTCTTTTCTTTTTCTGGTTGACTTTGTTTGGTGTAGATCTTTGTTTTCTTTTTCTGGTTGAGTTTTTGTTTGAGTTTGTTTGGTGTAGATCTTTGTTTTCTTTTCTTTTTCTGGTTGAGTTTTTGTTTGAGTCTGTTTGGTGTAGATCTTTGTTTTCTTTTCTTTTTCTGGTTGACTTTGTTTGGTGTAGATCTTTGTTTTCTTTTTCTGGTTGAGTTTTTGTTTGAGTTTGTTTGGTGTAGATCTTTGTTTTCTTTTCTTTTTCTGGTTGACTTTGTTTGGTGTAGATCTTTGGTTTGTTTTCTTTTTTAGCTTTAAGATGTTATTCCAAATACTAAGACCAACCAAACAAACTCACAGGAGACATTTACCTCTGCACCAGAGACCTTCATTAATCAGTCCTCTTGCAAACATGGCTTTGTGATGACTGAAGAAGACTTCAGAAGTCACTATACTGAGAACACAAGCAGCTGCAGGGTTTTTTGTTCAAGCAGAAAAGGAGGTAACAAAGAGGTCAACATCAGTTGGGGAAGACTGATCTGCAGCTTACAGAGAAAAGTCCTCTCATCTCTGGAAGCTGTATTCTCTAAAGCAAGGTAGAAGCGACCCCCACAGGGAAAACAAAGAGGATTTGTGCTCTAGTTTTGCATCTCAATGATGGATAAAGATGGCCAGGTGTGGGAGGAGAGTTTGTTTTCTTTTCACCACTTTCTACTTCTCCTCTGCAGTTTCATTTTTGTATTCTGCACTAAAAATTCACACCTTTGCTCAGGCAGGGTTTGGGCTGGCTGGAACAGCAAAGGCAACACACAGCAGCTTCTAAGAAAGCAAAAGTGAGTATGAAACTCACACTCCTCAGTAACTCCTCCAGAAAAAGCCTTTACACTTTGATTTCCTTAACTTTAATGCCTAGAACTGCAATGACTCCCCCCTGACCTCTAAAAACCAACTTCTAACTTTACAGGCTGTAAGTTAGACAACATTTTTGCAAAGTGAAGTAATCCCAGGGGTGACTCCAAAGAGATGCATATTTGGCATATCACTTTGGCAGGGGGTAGGGAGTGAGAGCATCTTCAGAGTCCAACAGCCAAGTGGAACAACTCCAAACCGTGACGAAAAGCAAGATTATCTTTGAACCAGAAACCCAGGCAAGGGGAAAGTCTCTCCAGAGAGGCAGCACCCGTGTGGGTTCCAACATACCTTCTGGGTTGCCAGCACACAGAGTTGGAAAGCAAACAATCAAATCCATGGAAAATATTTTTAAGACAACTGCTGGGCTTGCACTGATGGAAGACATTTTCTGCGTGCACATCAAAGGCTGCACCTCCTCTCTGTACTCACAGGCAGAGGCACCAGCATGTGTGCATGACTCTCTTGCACCTGGAAACAGCTGCAGATGTGTAAGTAATTAACTTCTGCCTGAGACATAGCACTGGTTCCTGTGGAGGTGGTGAGTACTTCAGAAGAAAGGTAGCACTTCGGCTGGGGACGGTGCAAAGACAAAGCTAATTCAGGTGAAGCAGCCACTCCTGATCACATTCAATGATCTTGAAGCCTTCTTTCAGAAAAAGTATGATGGGAAGGGAGGCAAGCTGAAGTGTCCCAAACTTCTCATGCAAGGAAGAAGAACCAAGGAGAGTCCAGTCATCAAGGCAGGCTCAGATTCAAACAGAGGAACTGCAGTCTCCACTCAGCATAAAAGCAGCATTTCGCTGCTCTAGAAGGATGCCTTCAAACAAGCCCTTCCCACAGGCTTCCTGCAGCTTTCTTTGTACTGGAAGCTGCCTGCATCAGAACCCTTTACAACTGCACCTCCTCCTCCTCATTATTATTCCAAGCATTACTGAAAATATTACTCCAGGAGTAACTTCAAAGGAAGGTCTGGCTCTCAGAAGTGCAGCGGTCAGCGGCTGAACAGGCGCAGGCACAGAGTCCTTCCAGCTGGGAGAGTGACAATCGACTCCCACTAGGCTGTGTCAGGAAGGGGATGCTCGACCAGCACAGTGATTTCACATCTGCCTTGTGGCAACTGAGCAGATTTTTCACTCCTTAGAGAAAAGCAAATAAAATTCCCTCACTGCTTGTTTTCTGTATGGAGTCCAACACGTACAGGTCACACGAGCCAGATGACTTCTACGTGACCTACTGCGGTGCACACAGCTTTAGACAGCGAATGAACATCAACCAGTGAAGGAAACACAAAGTACAAAACCTTCTCTTCTCATTCTTCCTTCACTCCCTGCAATTCCATGCTGAGGTCAAACGAGTGGTACAAAGCATTCTCAGAGCTATAGAATCATAGGGGTGAGAGTGGCTGGAGAGCAGCCAAACAGAAAGGGATCTGGGGGTGCTGACTGACACCCACCTGAACATGAGCCAGCAGTGTGCCCAGCTGGCCAAGAAGGCCAATGGCATCCTGGCCTGCATCAGCAATAGTGTGGCCAGCAGGAGCAGGGAGCTCATTCTCCCCCTGGACTCTGCACTGCTCAGGCCACACCTTGAGTCCTGTGTCCAGTTCTGGGCCCCTCAATTGAAGAAGGACATTGAGGTGCTTGAGTGTGTCCAGAGAAGGGCAACGAGGCTGGGGAGAGGCCTGGAGCACAGCCCTATGGAGAGAGGCTGAGGGAGCTGGGATTGGTTAGCCTGGAGAAGAGGAGGCTCAGGGGAGACCTTCTTGCTGTCTACAACTACCTGAAGGGTGGTTGTAGCCAGGAGGAGGTTGCTTTCTTCTCTCAGGCAAGCAGCACCAGAACAAGAGGACACAGTCTCAAGCTGTGCCAGGGGAAGTTTAGGCTGGAGGTGAGGAGAAAGTTGTTGCCTGAGAGAGTCATTGACTGCTGGAATGGGCTGCCCAGGGAGGTGGTGGAGTCAGCGTCCCTGGAGGTGTTCAAGGCAGGTTTGGACGTGGCACTTGGTGCCATGGTCTGGTCTGGAGGGCTGTGGTAATGGCTTGGACTTGATGATCTTTGAGGTCTCTTCCAGCCTTGGTGATACTGTGATAGGTTGGAAGTGACCTCAAAGCTCATCCAGTTCCATCCCCCCTGTGCCAGAGGCAGGGGCACCTCCCACTAGAACAGGTCGCTCAAGGCCTCATCCAACCTGGCCTTGAACACCAAGGAGTAAATCACTGAGATCATGACCCACAGGGGTGCTCTGCTCCTCTGCCCAAGCACACCCTGGAGTGTTAAGTTAGTACAAAGAGAGGATATTTTTATTGATAAACATTAATATTGTCTTAAGAGTAGATATCTGACACATTATTAAAATCAAATGACAAAAAAACCAACCCAACCCAAACCTGTTCAAAGTAATTCATTCTAATAAAACTTCTTTTGTTTCTTTGTTTGTTGGATACTCCATAGACAACAGTGCTGTCAATTTTTGTTTAGAGTACAACACATTGAAAACACAAGAAATAAGAGTTGCTAATTTAACAGGTTACCAGCAAACAGAGAAGAAAAAACAAAAACAACAACCAAAAAAAAAAAACAACCCAAACCCAAAATAAAATTTTCATGCTCTCATTTCTGTTAAATCTGTAACTTACACAGGCAAGTGGAACAGCTATGCATAGAAAACTACTCTACAACAGGTTGTAAAGCAAACATACAGAGAAGACTGACCTTAGAGTGCTTGTACAAGTATGACAAACCCCTTGTAACTCACCTCCTAAGGTAACAAATGTTTTGTCTGTGGCTCCACCGTGTTGACACTTCCAAGCTGGCTTTAGTAACAAGTGACTTTGAGTAGAAGTGCATTATTCTGGCAAACCCCTGGTGGGTGTGTAAAGGAACATACAGGACATCTGCACTTGCACTCAGTTCCACCTGCAGAGTTTCTTTTCCCCCTCGTGGTTAGAAGCATCACAGAATCATAGAAGTGTCAAGGCTGGAAGGGACCTCAAGGATCAGCCAGTTCCAACCCCCCTGCCATGGGCAGGGACACCTCACACTAGATCAGGCTGGCCACAGCCTCATCCAGCCTGGTCTTAGACACCTCCAGGGATGAGGCTTTCACCACCTCCCTGGGCAACCCCTTCCAGGCTGAACAACTTCTTCCTAATATCCAATCTGAATTTACCCACTTTTGTTCCAATCTCCCCAGTCCTATCACTCCCTGACATCCTAAAAAGCTTTCTTGTAGCTCCCTTCAGATGCTGGAAGGCCACAATAAGGTCTCCTCAGAGCCTTCTCCTCTCCAGACTGAACAGCTCCAACTCCCTCAGTCTGTCTCCATAGCAGAGCAGCTCCAGTCCTCTGCTCATCCTCGTGGTCCTTCTCTGGACACCTTCCATCATGTCCATATCTGTCTTGCAATAGGAGTTTATTCCACTTGGTGAAAAGGAACCCAGACAGCAGTGCTTGGTCCCAAAGCAAGCCAAAAGTGCTCCCATCAGTCACCTTTATTGCTGTGCTTCCTACAGCTTTGGTGCTCTGGCTGCACCACAAAGGAGAGAACTCACTCTCAGAATTCAAAGACATCTGCATGATTTCACCACACTGGTTTAGAACAAGCCACAGTAGGGATTGCATCCAGCAGCCTAAAACTTCAGCAATGATACAAAACAAAGCTTCCCAGAACAGCTCCATGAAGTCACCAGGTCTTGACTGGCCACCTACTGGGCCCTGAGATGATGTAAACACACAAGCCTGTCTCCAGCTGCAGGCACTGAGGAGCTGATCAGGTCAGGGATGGCACCTGGAAGACAGGACAGTTTGGGCTTGGCTCTGAAAAAGGCTGAAAGTGGCCCCTGTGCAAAAAAAACCTTCTGTCCTGATGCCAGCAGATTTGCTCTCTTACAGGTCCATACCTGCAGACTCACCTCAGCTGCAGGGGCACCAGTGGGCAAAGCCCTTGCAAAACAGAGAAGGAAAGGAAAGTTTCTCCTGGAACCCTGCATCCAACAGCACCCACAGCTTCAGTGGTAAGCAAGGCCCCAGCACTGCTGAGAATTCAGCCCTGGTCTTAGTGCATAGCTGGGACTCATCAGAAGTGCTGAGCTGATGAAAGCCTGGCCCAGAAACGTGCTGGATGAGGCAGGGAAGGAGGAGGTGCAGGAGAGGGGTTCCTGAAATGACTGCAAATACCTCTCTGAGGATTAACAGGTCTGTTTGCTCACCTTTCTGTTCTAGTGAAATCCTGATTTACCAGTGTGCAAATTCCCACTGCCATGCTGCTGCTGGGATTCCAGGCACAGGTGACCTTCACCCCACAGGGCTGCTCGCCATGCATCCATGTCTGGGACCTGATGGATCATGGACTGCCAGAGCTTCAGACCAGCCCTGGCTGAAGCTCTGCCAGGTGCACTAGCAGCAGAAATACCTGAACCATTTCAGATTGCACAGGACTTCAAGAGACATCCAAAAAAGCCAAACAAACATCCACCTAGCTCCAGCACAGCACATTCTATGGGTCTATGTGCAGCAGACATGGATGGCAGGCAGCAGTAGGGGCAGCAGGAGACCTTTCTTCTGGGTTTCAAATGAAGCTTTGGCTCTTCTGGAGATGGGAAGCAAGTTGAGCAGTTGGGATGCTTGATCCTTGAGGTCACTTCCAACCTTACCATTCTATGACTTAGAAACTCAGTTACATCATTACCAATTCTGTTTACATTTCCCTGGAAGCATGAGATGACTCCTTAACATAGACTCCAAAGCAGGGTGAAACTACAGGGACTTCATTGTGCATCAGACACCACATCTTCAGCTGCCAACACCACTCTAACAAGTTGCCTTTCAGGCAGGAATAAGGCCCAGGACATTCCCTTGGAGTAAAGATTTGCAACCAGAATATCAGGCACCCCTCCAGCAGAGCCCCTTTTCCCTGGGACAAATCACTCAGCGAGGCAAACAAAGCACAGCATTGCCTCTCCCCTTCCATTATGGTAGAAGATATCTCCTGGGGTCAGAGATATGCACCCTGACACCTGATCTCCTACATGCCTTGACAGAATTAAACTCATTCGTTCCTTTAAGGACTTGCCAGCTCACCTAGACAACACTTTCAAAGCTGAGAGGATTCAAGTGAGATATACTTTAGAGGCTGTGCTTTGAAGTCACAGAATCTGGCAGAGACTAGCATGTGCAGTAATCTGGTGGCATATCAGACTCCTGATCACCTGAAGTTAGGATTACAAGGGAACTCTGGCAGCTCTAAGAAGCATCAAACAGCTCTCAGCCTTGCTTCACTGCAGCTCTTTTATTAATCCCCTGAAAGTTCCCAAGAAAACACTGAGTAGTGAATCCCAACTTGTGGATAACAAGATCAGAGGAGGAGGAAAGTCTAGTGAGAAGACCAAAATGTGATGCTGCACATGCTGATTCATTCTGTTGTGCATGGGAGTCTTCTCCCCTCTTCCACAACCCACCTTTCCCATGGCACAGCCCTTGCTCACTGCACACATGCTGCCCAGCTTCACTGCTCTGCTCCAGCTGACACTCCACAGAGGACTCTCTTACACTGAGCACAGCAGCAGACCCAGACCTGACTCAGAGCAAATGAATCCCCCAAATGCATCCTTACCCTTCCCACTCTGGAAGCTAGCACTGCAATAAAAGGGGATGCTCATTTTC
>VWZE01020790.1:120493-155934 GCA_013396675.1 Eubucco bourcierii | reverse complement strand
CCCCCCCCCCCCAACCCCCTACAAAATAAACTGAATCTGCTTGTTGGTATCTTATGAAATGTGGGTTTCAATTACTGCAAATGGTTCCTCAGGAGAGTGATATGACAGAGTCCAAGGAGTATTTGCTGGTCATATATTTCTACTCTTGCAGATCAAGAGGTGAGCACTGCAGAAGCCCCTCTGGGTCTCTCAGCATTCCTAAACTTCCCTACTAATAAAAGTCACAAAAGGTCTGACCACTTTTTGTGGCCCCTCAAAGGGGTGGTATGATGCTTTCAGTGGCTCAGTCTGCTTGCTTCCTGACTCCAAAAAACCTGCCCTCAGCTTTAGGTGGGACTGAAATTAGCTTCCTACACCTTCTGCCAGCATGGGGCAATGTTTGCTTGAACCAGGGGATCAGCAATTAGTGCACAAGAAATAAATAAAATGTATAAACACTTGGATGCAGAAGTTCCTGACTTCCTCCAGGTCTCACGAGGGCACTTCGCTCTTTTCTCTTAAGCTGTCTTTAGGTTCAGAGAATGCAACTGGAATTTCAAGTGACTAACAATTACAATGCTGAATACTACAACATGAGCTGCTTAAGCTTTTGGTCTGCTATCAGAATAGAGATGCAACTGCCAAGCACCACCCACACCACCTTCCTAACAGAAGATGGAAATGGATGGGAACAAGGAAGCAGTTCTTGCTCTATAAATAGATGGGCAGAAGACTATCTTAAATACTGATACCCAGCACCTTAGCAGTGGCCATGAGAGGGTTTTATTTCTAGGCCCTGGCTACCTCAGGGCTTCATTTTAACAAGTGGACATCCCAAGTGTGTGTATTATATAGATATTGCTTGAATATAAAGCTACATTCACACACTTAAAACAACACAAAAAACCCCAACATAATGCCATACTAACTTATGACAGTACAACTAATAAGGTATGGGATAACCTGGCTGCATAAAGCATAAAAGGCTCAGGTGAGATCTACAACCCCTTAAGCAGAGCAGTTGTGTTTGTTGTGTAATGAATCTCTGCAGAACTGAGGAGGGCTGTATCCATTGGATTCATTTTGAGGCAAGTCAAGGTGCAAAGTATCCTCATATGTGCCAATTCCCCTCTGAAGAGTCTTTGAGAAGCCATCCTATGGAAAGTCTTCCATGTAGTGGGTTGGGATGTTTTAAAGGCATGCAGGAGGCTCCCACTGTCTCAGAATCAGTTGCACCGAGAGTGGTGTGCAGAGCAATGATCTTCCTCACGTTTTCTCCCCTCAATTTACTGGATCAAAAGCTCTGTCCTACTTCTGCCAGCCTGGTGCATGACTTGTGTGTTAAGAAGGACATGGGTCAGAGCCTTCAAAGCCAGAAGGATTCAGCATGCAAGATGGAAAGTGGAAGTGAAATCCTGAATCCTGACCACACCAGGAACAAGATAAAACGTTAGGGAAGCAAGCAGGTGGCTACTGGGTAGACAGAGAAAGCTTTGATGGCACATCCCAACATTTACGCAGGGTCTGCATGTCTCATCCCTATCAGAAGTCCTCACCTCAGGTTCCACAGAGATGCATCCTCCTAACCCAGCTCTGCTCCAGAAGCAACCTTCCACTGAACTGCCTGAACAACCTCCACCGTCCTGCCATTGATCAGCACACAACCACAGAGCCGCTTTGCCAGACAGAGGGCAAGGCTCAGCAGAGATAAAGGTGGACAAGGGTCACCACCTCTTCACCTGGCACAGCTGCTGCCAGAGCACATCTGCCCACATGCTTGTATCCTCAGCTGCAGGATGGGAGGGTGTATTCTCTGTTTGTAGATGGCACAAAAAAACCCCAAATCCTCTTCATTTAAATAAAGAGCCTGCAGTGTGCACATGCAGCTCAGACAGCCAACCGAGTGCTGGGCTGCAGCAAGAGCAGTGTGGGCAGCAGGGCAAGGGAGGGGATTCTGCCACTTTGCTCTGCTCTTGTCAGACCCCACCTGGAGTCCTGTGTGCAGTTCTGGAGCCCTCAGCACACGAAGGACATGGAAGTGTTGGAGTGGGTCCAGAGGAGGCCATGAAGATGCTGAGAGGGCTGCAGCAGCTCTGCTATGAGGACAGGCTGAGAGAGTTGGGGCTCTGCAGTCTGGAGAGGAGAAGGTTTCCAGGAGACCTTAGAGTAGCCTTCCAGTATCTGAAGGGGGCCTACAGGAAGGCTGGGGAGGGACTATTGACAAGGGCTTGGAATGACAGGACAAGGGGCAATGGGTTTGAACTGGCAGAGGGGAGATTTAGACTGGATGTTAGGAGGAAGTTGTTTGCAGTGAGGGTGGTGAGACGCTGGAACAGGTTGCCCAGGGAGGTTGTGGCTGCTCCCTCCCTGGAGGTGTTCAAGGCCAGATTGGAGAAGGCCTTGAGTGACCTGTGCTAGCGGGAGGTGTCCCTGCCTATGGCAGGGGGTTGGAACTAGATGATCCTTGAGGTCCCTTCCAACCTTACCATTCTATGATTCTATAAATGATCACAAATTACAGTACTGCAGGGTTGATCTTCTCCCTTGCCTTCCTCCAACTTCATTCCTTTCTTCCCTTGCAGAACAGCTCAGTTCTTAACTTAGTATTCGCTAAGAAAAACTACAAGGTATAGCTCGAAGTCTGCAACAGAGCAGAAGGAGGGTTTGCCTTCTGCTAAGAGCTACATTTGATTTCTCTAACCCCAGAGTGACATCCTATGGGGAACCAACACTGTCTCAACAAAGGCTGTCCTCAACAACATGATATCAAGAAGTGACAGTGATGCCAATGCAGGACCAAATCCTGCAAACTGCCTTTCACTACCATAGTCCTGCCAAGAGTAACCAAGCCTACTAACACAGCAGCTGCACAAGGACTCAAAGTCAGAATGTAAAAGCAAATTTCTGTAAGGTGACTTCAAACTTTTGCACTTGTGCTGGCTCAAGAGTAGTCAACAGCATCACAGGGTCCTGGATGTGACTCTTCATACCTCATTGTCTTTATGCCTACAGATGGAGTTGCATGTGACTGGGACATAGTCCCAGTATGCTGCTGCGGTATTTTAGCCCAACGTCTGCAAGGCAAAATTCTTTTCCCACCTCCTCCAAAAGCAAACCTGGTCCTCAGATTCAAAAGCCTCCATGCAAACCCCACGCACGACCAGAAAGGTGAGAGAACAGCAAATTCATTAACCAGCCTAGGGCAGGCAGAGGAAGTGCCCAGCTCTCTGTGCTAGCAGGAGCTGCTGAGAAAGCAGGGCAAGGGGGCACCCGGGGTGCTGGTGCTGTGCCTTGGTAACAGAGCAGCTGGACATCTGCCCGCGGGTGCGGCAGGACCGACGCTGCACAGCCCCAGCGGCAGCCTGCCCTGCGCTTGGCTTTCGGCCAGAGCCCTCCTAGCTCAGCTACAAAACCTTGCTTTTAACTCCGGGAAGCTCAGCACCAGGCCCTGCTGGCAGCACGACCCGCACACGCTGCTGTCTTTCCAGAGGCATACGGCAAAGCGATAGACTTACTCTTCTACATAGCATCAGCAGTGAAATCCTCGGTAGCTGACTCTCAGGGGACAGTTTACAGAAGCTGTACAAAGCCTTCTAGAAGTCACTTCCCTTGTTTTAACCCCAGGCACGTCTGTCACAGCCTGTCCTCATCAGTCGCCCGCTCACTGACCGCAGTGTTCCCACCCAAACGGGAACATTTTGCTGCAGTTGTTCCCTAGGGGAGCCCCCACTCTTAGCCTGCGCTTGCTGCTTTTGCTGGGCACTGAAATAAGCCCTGCTGATGCCAACGAGCTGGATTCACTAACCCAAACTCCTCGGCAACACACTGAAGCACGTGTTGAGCTTTCAACACTCAGATCTCCACATGTGGCCTCTGCTTCAAGTAAAGCAAAGGCTTTGACTTGCAACTGAGGAGCCTGCCCAGCATGCCACGACCTGAATCAGCTAAGCCTGCTCCACTGAGTTTGCTTTTTTCTAAGTCTGCATTGTGCTGTTTTGAGGCTAACTGGAGCATTTTAATAGAGAACATTATATTATAGGCTGTGAAAAGGAAAGCAATGGTGATGTCTACTTCACTCAGAGGCTTGCTGAGATGTTTAAGTACTCAAAACATAGACAAGTCTCTGGGGCACAGCGTCTGCGGTCTGGCTTCTGGCTTTCTCCTGTCTGCTGAGTAACCTCACTAACCACTTTTCTTCTAACCTCCCTGGCCGATCCTCCAAGCTCACCTTGTGCATGGGGCAAACCCTGGGGAAAGGTATAGGGGTGGGGAGAAGGTGGAAGGGTGGTTGGGAGCCCCTCCTGGGGTCTCTGATTTCTGGGAGGGGAGTTGTGTTTCTGTATTGCCTTTAACTTGTCTATGTCTGTAACTATTCCTGTCTATAGTGTGTATCTCTGCTTGTACATTGTGCTGAGCTGTAAATAGAGCTTCAGTCCTTAACTTCCAGCCGGCTGAGTGCTAGTCTGGGTCATTTTACAAAGTGTGGGGGGGCAGGGAACTCCCAAACCATCACATGCATTTAAGTAAGTTTCAAGCTCCAGTGGTGTAACTGTGAAACAGATCAGTCTCACACTACTGCACCTCAGTGAGGGCTTCCAAACCATCTTGATAGAAGAAACATTTGGCAATCAGCAGAAAGTGATGGGCTTTCTAAAAAGCCATCCAGCAAGATTCACTCCACGTTTTACCTCACAGGGATTAATGCAGTTATTTGGGAAAAGCATGTTTAAAAAATCCTGTTTTGACAGCAGGATATTAAATGCTACACTTGGGTTGCTCCCAACACAGAACATCAGCGGTCTAAAACTAGATTGCTGTTCCACCTGATTTGTTTTGCCAAGCCAAAAGCCAACCACTCATCCCTCTGGACCTCAGGAATGAGGCACTTGTTTCCACAAGCACTAACAGCACAGATCCAAAGCATGCCAGTCAATGATTTCAACCACACAGCTGAGGACAGAAAGCTGAAAAATCAGGCAAGCAGCAGCACAGGGGGAAAAAAAAACAACCCAACCAAACAACAACAAACCAAACAAAAAACAAACAAAAAAAATTATACCAGTGAAAAATGCACATATTTCAGGTTTGTGTTCTAACCACAGACACAATCTACCAAAAAGTGCAGCACATGAAAAAAAAAAAAAATATAATAAAGTATAAAATTCACCTTTGGTAGAGGCAAAAGCAGTTTTTCCAGCGTATCTGAAGACCTCTTCAGATTATATCCTTTACTACTACTTGGCCTTTGAACCACAGGGTGAGCAAGCTAGCAAGGGCTCACCTATTTAAATCAAGTTGGAGTGGCCACAAGGCACTCTCCACTGAGGAAAAAGCTCTTTAATCTCCCTTGGAAACACTCATTAAGAATCCTCTGAAACTGCTAGCAATGGAAACAAACTCAGGCAGCTGGTTCAAAGCAGCCTCATGTGTGAAGGTGACCCTTGCTTTCAGAGGGAGAAAGCTGCAAAGCAGCCTCAGTGTGAAGGTGACCCTTGCTTTCAGAGGGAGAAAGCTCCAAAGCAGCCTCAGTGTGAAGGTGACCCTTGCTTTCAGAGGGACAAAGCTGCAAATGAAACACAGTCATATTAAAATCCCCAACCCAACCTAGGTTCTCCCCTGGTTTTTCCCCAGTCCCCCCAATCCCTGGGCCTCATTCACCCCAGTCACCCCACCACCCTTGTCCCAAGCCCCAGCTGCTCCATGTCACACATGTCCAGTGGCTCTGCCAGCCCAGGCAAGGCAGTAGGCTGCTGCCCTCACCAGGCTCCCCTGGCTCAGCATCCCTGCAATGGCCCCAGCAATGGGCACTGCCCACAGTGTCACTGGGAAACTGCAGCCAAGTGCTGGCTGCCCCCAGAGTCTGATGGGAGAAGGGAACCCCTCAGACCCAGTCCTCTGCTTGGCTCCATACAGTAAAGCTACTGAACAGTAGTGTCTGGTGTGAGCTCAGGTGCCACACAGGGAGGATGCTGGAAAGAGCTCAAGGGCTTTAGGTTTTTTGTGCTTTGGGGACTTCTCCACAGGCTTGGATTCCTCTAACAAAGTTGAGAGGCTCTCTCTCTTTCGAAGACAAAACCAAGAATGCACACATTCAGTTGGTCTATCCTGTTCCAAACCAGGTCTGTGCTGGTTGGTTTGGATGCAAAATCAGAAGCACATGAATCCTTCAATACAGGAAGCACTTATCCATTCATATATGGCACAGGTAATGGCAAAGTACCTTCTGCTTCTGGCTTAGCATGGCTTGCGGAATACTCTTGCACAACAGCCAAGTGTCAAAAGAAGGTACTTAAGGTTTTACACACAATGCAAAGCTACATTACACTACAGTATTTAATGCACACCAATAGGAAAATTTCCTACAAAACACTCATGCAGGGTTTTGTTTCTTTTTGTGCCATGGGATAGGTAATGGCTATTTCGTAGAAATAGATCCAACTGGCTCCATTGGAGCAGCAGTATAAATATTCAAAATAGAAGTAACACTAGGCCCTGATGTGAAACTTTTTTTTTTTTCCTTCTTTTTATCTGTTTTTTGGTTTTTTTTTTTTTAAATTTTAAATAATTCTTCCCCAAATCTGTCCCTTCTGTCAAGCAAGGAAACACTCATACTTAAGAGCAGCTGCATCTCGCTACAAGAGCCGAGCTGTGTTCACGGGGTGGATTTTAGCGCCGTGTGCCAGATTGTTGCTAAGGTTGTTTGATTTAAGGAAGTATTTTAGGCATTTTAGTGGTTGTTGTTATTATTGATCTCATTAACAACAGGGGAAAAAAAAAAAAAAAAAAAAAAAAAAAGGAAAAAAAACCCAACCACCCAAAACAACTCAACCAAACAACAAACACAACAGGAAGGTACATTGGGCATCCTAACGCAAGAGAACATCCAGCGGGCATAGTTACGAGGAGGCTGCTCAGACAACAGGCTGCATAGCTCGACAAGTGGCAACACAATTGTTTTCCAGAGAGACAAATGATGATGCAGACATGGCATTGACTCTATCCACTGCCTGTTCCTGGAGCCTTCCTTCTTCTCCTTGCCAGGGATCCAGGAGCACACTTTGTTCACCGGGGACAGCGGCAGGCGGCTTGCTCCGCCGGACTTCCTCGGCACGCACAGCGTGATGGCTGCTGCTGCCTTCACCCAGTTAGTGCCACAGTCAGAAGATCAGGTGTTGAGCTGACCCAAAACCACAGGCTGGAAATATATTTGGGTTTGCCACGAAACAGTTGGATTTCCAATGAAATATTTGGATTTGCCATGAAATAGATGGATTTGCACCGTTTTGCCCACGGAAAATTGAACTGGAAAAACGTCACTTCCCAAAGTGCAAATGAATTAAAACTTGCCTTGCTGTCCCTGAATGGGGTTCTCTTAATTATTTTTTTCTTTAGTTGGAGGTTTTGGGTTGTTTTTTTCCTGCTACAGTTTAGGGTTTGATGATTTGGGATTTTTTTTTTTTTTTCTTTCTCTATATAGGGTTTGCTGTGCCTTTTACTACCAATTTGCCACTGTTTGTACCATAGACAAAAACATTCACCTAGCTGGTAGTATCTTAATACATTTCATAGTAGAACATATACAAGAAAGAGGGAAAAACATACCAAAAATGAATCAGAAGTGATCAGTGCTTAAAGTAAATACAAGAGCCAGCACTGGCAAGAACCCACAGTATCAATACATACAAATGAAGCTGTGATGGTGTGTTCTGATGGAGCGGAATCCGCCTGCATATTAATACAGAATGATACAAAATCTAGCAGGGATACTGGAACCATGAAGAGCTAAACTTCCACAATAACTTAAGGTTTGTAAGTCAGTCTGCATTTGAAGATACTCCACGTTTTAAAAAGTGCCATCTCTCTTTGTGTCTTCCTCCCTTCCAAAGGAGGGGCGACGAATCCACGCGATCTGTCGATCAGAGAGGTTCAACTGCCGAAGACGACAAATATCTGGCAAGGTCCAGTGTATTCTTTAAAGAATGGCAAACTATGACTTCAGTAACTATGTCTGTGCAAAATATGCCTCTTTCCTTTTCAAGAAACCAGTGTCTGTAACTCGTTTAGTAAAGTTCCGACGCGCACTTACGTCCTTCTCAGAACAAAGAAGACAAACTACTGCATTCCCCCCCGCCCCCCAGCAAAAACAACCAGTTGCATGAAGCAGAGAAAGTTCTGACCTTTCATTTCCATGTGCAGACCAATTAAAAAAAAAAGCCAAGACAAACAACAAAACATCAGGACACCTCCTTGGTAGCCCTCCTGGGCTGGCAATCAAACTATTGCTTGGAAATAACCATAAACACCCTAGTGATAAAACTCCAACGTTAGTAGTAAAGCGGTGGCAGTGTTTATCCTTTAAATCCACATTTGCCTTGCATTCCTGTACAAGATTCATCACTTATGGTAAAAAAAAATCATCATCTGTTGCCTTCTTTTAATATGTGGTAAACCCTTCACATGCCAAGTACCTTGAACTGTATTCCCATATTACACTGCCCTGTGATGTCTGGATCGTTACAGGAGCCCCAGTGCTCAGAAGGAGAAGCTGTTAAGAAAAACAGATGATCTCTAGCAATTAAAAACAACAACAACAAAAATCCTAAAATAAACTCCAAAACTTAAAAAAAAAAAACACCAAAACAACCAAACAACTAACCACACACACATAGAGAAAAAAAAAACCAAAACAACAAAACCCAACCAAAAATTATTCTCCTTGAAAATCAGCTCCTGTATGATGTATCCTCTTCTGCTTTGTAGCAATAGTCTTAAGTCATAAATTAGTTTAGTCTTCCAGCAAATAACTTAAAAAAAGCCAAAAAGAAAAAAAAAAAAAAGGAATTGTAGCAGACCAGTTTTGCCTGGCTTGATGCCAGTTAGCAGCCAGTTCATCTAGAGTCCCACAGTCACACTGTTCAAAAGCTGAGCTAGGATATCACATGAATGTTGGGGGAAAAAAAAACCAACAACAACAACAACAAAAAAATCTTCACACCAATGCAGGACTTGTCCAAGTTGTGCAGGGGAGGGGTCAGGGAAAGGGCAGACCTAGATGGGGGCACAGGGTCCTATGAACAGTGAGCTGGATATACATCACGACTCGGAGGTGCACCGCGTTCCGGAGATGCCAGCCGTGGTTTGTATTGCACAGGTAAGAAGGAAGTTCCTCCCGACAGTCTGCCGCCTGCATTAGTGATCTCTGCACATGGGTAAGTTCACAAAAGTGAAAACATTGAACTCTGTCATGATGGAGAAACACAGGAAGATGCCGTAAAGGGAAAGGCACACACACCCTAGCTTCTTATCCAGCCTCCATTTGTTCATGTGGACGCCAAAAACCTACAACAAACACAGAGTAAGCCACCAGAGCAGTGATAATCCAAACACAGGGCAAAATGCCCTTCTCAGCTACAGGAGCAGGAAGGTGATTGTCCCCTTGCTGATCCTGGTCACCTGGAGGCAGTCACAACGCAAATACTGTAACAAGTGAGCTGCAGCCTGCAGCAGAATTAAATCAGTGCAGCCACACTGACTTAAATTGCCTTTGGTCCTGACCCAAGGGCCTTAAGTTTCTGCAGTGAATTTCTTATTGATAAGAACAATCCCATTTAATTAAATCAGAAACATTTCCAAAGACCAGGTGCCTGTTTCTCCACTCAAAATGCTTCATGTGCTCCTCAGCATTTCTATCTTGACCCACACAACCTAAGGCTATGCTTGACTTTGCTAACTGCCTCCCACACAAATCTCTTGAAGGTTTAAAGTTCTCAAGATTTGGAGTACATTACCTAAATAACAAGGCCAGGTTGGAGGAGGCCTTGAGTGACCAGTACTAGTGGGAGGTGTCCCTGCCTATGGCAGGGGGTTGGAACTAGATGATCCTTGAGGTCCCTTCCAACCTTACCATTCTATGATTCTAAATCCTCTTCCCTCTGTCATGTCTAGTCTGCTGTGCTGGACTTGGACAGGCCTGGGAACACGAGGCACTGATTTGAATGGGAATACTGTCACATGCTAGCACTGTTTGTTCTGGTCTGTGCTGGATTTTAGAAGGTTCCCAAAAGACAGCCGAAGCAAATTGTACAGCATTTTGTCTACCTGTTCAGCAGGAGAATGGATCTCACCATACATCAAAGGATCTGCTTCAACTCTAGCATGAAAAACAACTGATTGTTACCAATGGATCTCTCAGGCTTCTCCCATGAAAAACAAACCGTGAGAGCCAACCTGTGACAGCAGAGTGCCAGAGTAAGGGCTTTGGGCATTTGCAACAGTAGTGATCATTGTTATCCCTTAACAACAGCCTGGGCAATCACTAGTACAGCTGGAGGCAAAGAAGGAAAAGTTGAAGAAAACTGCTATAAAACCCACTTTTGGCAATGAAATTCAAAGGACTATATACATACTGTGACAAAAACAGACGCCAGGAGGAGACCGACAGAATAGATAAGTCCTCTGCTGTTCAGCCGAATCTGGAAAAGAAAGAAGCTTAGAAAGCCACATCACAACTGCAAGCAACAACATTTCTCTCCAAGTCATAGAATCACAGAATGGTAAGGTTGGAAGGGACCTCAAGGATCATCTAGTTCCAACCCCCTGCCATAGGCAGGGACACCTCCCACTAGCACAGCTCACTCAAGGCCTTGAACACCTCCAGGCAGGGAGCAGCCACAACCTCCCTGGGCAACCTGTGCCAGTGTCTCACCACCCTCACTGCAAACAACTTCCTCCTAACATCCAGTCTAAATCTCCCCTCTGCCAGTTCAAACCCATTGCCCCTTGTCCTGTCATTGCAAGCCCTTGTCAATAGTCCCTCCCCAGCCTTCCTGTAGGCCCCCTTCAGACACTGGAAGGCTACTCTAAGGTCTCCTGGAAGCCTTCTCTTCTCCAGGCTGCAGAGCCCCAACTCTATCAGTCTGTCCTCATAGTCCTGGCCTGCAAGCTGTAAAGTCACAGATTCACAGATTGCATCACACTGGATGTACAAAGGTCACCTTGTACATCCCCCCTGCAGTCAGCAGGGACACCTTCAACTACATCAGGCTGCCCAGGTGCACATCAGGTCTGTGTCGTCAGGGATGGGGCCTCAATCACATCTCTGGGCAACCTCTTCTAGTATTTCACCGCTCTCATTGTGCAGAACTTCCTCCTGATGTCCAGCCTAAATCTCCCCTGCTCCAGTTTCAAACCATTGCCCCTTGCCCTGTCACTCCAAGCCCTTTCAAACAGTTTTTCCTCAGCCTTCCTGTAAGTCTACTTCAGATACTTATATGGGCATTACAATATTCTCCCCAGACTAAGCATCCAGAGGACTGAAGGATTTTGATTGCTGCAGAGTGTGAAGGCCAATTTTGGGGCTGTCTGCATAACTGAAGGTGAAAACTGTTAATGGAAACTGCAGGTTGCAGATGGCAGGCAAGAAGAAGTGTATTTTTACAGCTATGTCTCTAAGGCCACTGCAGCTTTTAGCATCAATGCCAAGAAAACCTCAAAGCTGTGCTGAAATAAGAGTTGGGGAAGAAAGACAGTGCCAGGTTCTGACCCAGAAGATGTTTTTCTTTGATACCCCACAGCATATTTCCTGCTACCTGAAGGAGCCAGGGCAAGCTAATCTAGGGGCTCTGTGCACACATTATTGCTCCCTGAAGAGATGGACTGGTTCAGTGTGCTTCATTCACTCCCATGCATCCACTTCTCTTCTCCTGCTTCCACTAATGTGAATGGTCCATACCTGACAGCTAACCTGAATTTCTCTTTCAGCTAATCTAGAATGAAAACACAAGCCCCAAACCAACTTTTTGTAACTAAAACACAAATTTAAAGCCACCCTCCCTGCTACCCCCGAAATGAGCAGCAGATGGCTAGGAAAGACAGATAGAATTTTACATTAAATTCCTGTCTGGAGTTCAGTCAGGAATTCTGCCTGAGCAGTGCCAACATCTGTGAAAACTGTCAGGACAAAAATACATCGATCAGAAAGGAATTTACAGCAAAAGGAAGCAAACAAAGCAGCTAGGAAAATTTTAGCATGGAAAATGTCTGAATTCAACCTGAAGTACAGACACTGCTTCTCAATTACATCATTAGCCTCTACAAAACCAGCAGACATCTGAGAAAAAGACCATTCCAAAGGCCTCTGTGTTCAATTTGGTAAGGATTTTGCTTCCAATGAGAGGTGTTCGGGGCTGCTTCTTTAGGAGTCTCTTTGGAGGTCATTCAGGGCAATGAAAGTTGCTATGGAGGATTACTCAGGAGTAGTAAGTGTATGCTAATTATTTACAACCACTTTTTGCACTTTACTGTGTGCAGTTCTGGAGCCCTCAGCACAGGAAGGACATGGAAGTGTTGGAGTGGGTCCAGAAGAGGCCGCGAAGACGCTCAGAGGGCTGCAGCAGCTCTGCTATGAGGACAGACTGAGAGGGTTGGGGCTCTGCAGCCTGCAGAAGAGAAGGCTTCCAGGAGACCTTAGAGCAGCCTTCCAGTATCTGAAGGGGCCTACAGGAAGGCTGGGGAGGGACTATTGACAAGGTCTTGTAATGACAGGACAAGGGGCAATGGGTTTGAACTGACAGAGGGGAGATTTAGACTGGATGTTAGGAGGAAGTTGTTTGCAGTGAGGGTGGTGAGACACTGGCACAGGTTGCCCAGGGAGGTTGTGGCTGCTCCCTCCCTGGAGGTGTTCAAGGCCAGGTTGGAGGAGGCCTTGAGTGAGCTGTACTAGTGGGAGGTGTCCCTGCCTATGGCAGGGGGTTGGAACTGGCTGACCCTTGAGGTCCCTTCCAACCTTACCATTCTATGATTCTACAGTTCTAGGAATGTAAGAGGGATACAGGTCAAGCTGTGCAAGCATGGCAACCCCTCCCGCAGCACCAGCACCACTTTTGCCTTGCAGTGGTATCACTGCATCAACTCCAGGTTAAACAGTGCTTGATTCAGGCTTAAGTAGCAATGCACCTGGCCTGGCATCTGGCCCAGCTCCCAATGTGCAGCAAAGCAATTAGCTATTAATTAACCTAAATAACAAGAATGTGTCTTTGTTCACAGGCTCACAGGATGTCAGGGGTTGGAAGGGACCCAAAGAGATCATCGAGTTCAACCCCCCTGCCAGAGCAGGACCAGACAGTCTAGCTCAGGTCACACAGGAATGTATCCAGATAGGCCTTGAAAGTCTCCAGAGAAGGAGACTCCACAATCTCCCTGGACAGCCTGTTCCAGTGCTCTGTCACCCTTACAGTAAGAAGTTCCCCCTTTTGTTGAGTGCTTGACTACTCTCAGAGAAAGAAAGGATTTCCTGGGAGAGGTGAAAAGTTCTAAGGTAATTTTCACTTTCCAGTGCTTTTTTTTTTTTTTCCTCAAAAACAAAACAAAACCCAAACAACAAACAAACAAAAGAAACCAAAAAACCACAACAACAACAACAAAAATCAGATCATTTATTAGGGTCATCACCTAATACCTCATGGGGCAGGCTTAAAACCCTTCCATGTACATAGCAAAGGGTGGTTTCCTGGGGGAAGCAAATGCTAGCTCTGGAATGCACTTTGTCAGGAAGCTCGTTTGGCTGAACTGGATACATATCACAGCTGCACATTCTGGAAGAAAAAGTACAGCTCTTCGGGTTGAAAAAACCCTCCTTGGTGAGCTCAAAGCACTACGGAAGTTATGCTTCCACTGTGGGTCAGGAGATGATGCATGCATGGCATCTCCCCCTGCCATAGAACCATAGAATGGTAAGGTTGGAAGGGACCTCAAGGATCACCCAGTTCCAACCCCCTGCCATAGGCAGGGACACCTCCCACTAGCACAGCTCACTCAAGGCCTCATCCAACCTGGCCTTTACTCCAGGGAGGGAGCCGCCACAACCTCCCTGGGCAACCTGTGCCAGTGTCTCACCAACCTCACTGTAAAGAACTTCCTCCTAACATCCAGTCTAAATCTCCCCTCTGCCAGTCAGAAAGACATTTTTCCTAATATCCAACCTAAACCTCCCCTGTCACAACTTTTCTCTTGTTCTATCTCTAGTTACTTGGCAGAAGAGACCAACACTGGTCTCACTGCAGCCTCTTTCCATGTCCACTCAGCCTTCTCTTCTCCAGACTAAACCACCCCAGCCCCCTCAGTGGTTATGAAAGACTGTTCACTTATTTCACCTGTCTACTTGCCTAAAGGATCTTTCCTTTTTCTGTATTGGATTTTGGGCTAAAAGCCTACAACTTTGGAAATAACAGTTTTTAACCAGTGAACCATTCCCACTTCTCTGATTGCCATCATAGCCTGCCCTATTTCTTACTGCAACTTCTAACTCTGAGCACAGGAGCTCAAAAGATTCTGAAATCTGGTATGAAAGCTTAAGAAAAAGATGTTCCCTTGGTCTGTCAAATTAGGGTAGAAATCAGCCAGGCTGCCTTCTCAAGAGGTAAGTGGCTTTTCCTGGAAGAGGTGTTCTCAGGGCATGTGTCAATGTGGAAGTTAGGGGACAACCAGGCTAGGAAAACACTCAGAGGTCACAGTGAGAGAGGAGACAATTTCAGTTTTTAGAAGAGAGCAGAAAAAGGGCCTCAGCTGGAGTCTTCTTAATTATAGAAGGAAAAGCCCAGTTCTCTGTTCATTTAAGAGTAGGAAATGCTTCTTCCCCAGGAGAGAGCTGTCTGTAGCTGAGGTACTCCCTCATACTGCAAGGAGGAAAAACCAACATTCCCAAACTCTCCTCTGAGGTTTGGCTTTTATTTAGCAAGGCATAAGGACACTGTTGTGATTGATCACACATGAAAAGTTTGCAAGTTCAAAATATTCTGTGTCTGAATTTGAACTCCCTCCTGACACTATCTCCCTCCTTCTTGTGGAGCCTGCAGAAAGAGGCCAGCTCTAGCTATTCCCACACAGCTCCTGCAGGCAATAAGGAACAGAGGGCTGAAACTAAACAGCAGAGGAAAAACAATGGAAAACAAAGTGATTCCATTTTTCAGTCCTTTTCTGGCAGATGCTGAAGGGAAAACAAGGAGCCAGGGTCCAAATATGAGAGCAATTACCTCATTCAGGAATATTAGAAAGGCTCTGCTATGTTTCCAGTCCCTTGGCTAAAAAAGTTGCAGGTCTCTCGCTTGGGGGATCTTTCCCTGCAGGTCTTTGGGATCAGAATTAGTTACTGTGAAAGCTGCATTGCTGCTGCTGTGGTATCATCAGGTCGTGCTGCAGGTGCTAATGTGACAGCTGCAAAGGGTCTGGCACTCCAGAGCAGGAGGAGTAACACCTGAAGTGAAGAGTGATGCTGTGGGAAATATGGACCCCTGCAGAGGTTCAGGGGCACAGCCGTGTTACCGACCTCAGTGTCTGCCCAAATAACTGACAGATGATAGAATCACAGAATGGTAAGGTTGGAAGGGACCTCAAGGATCATCCAGTTCCAAATCCCTGCCATAGGCAGGGACACCTCCCACTAGCACAGGGCACTCAAGGCCTCCTCCAACCTGGCCTTGAACACCTCCAGGGAGGGAGCAGCCACAACCTCCCTGGGCAACCTGTGCCAGTGTCTCACCACCCTCACTGCAAACAACTTCCTCCTAACATCCAGTTTCAATCTTCCCTCTGCCAGTTTAAACCCATTGCCCCTTGTCCTGTCATTACATTGAACCTATCCTCCCTTTTCTCTCAGGGGACTTAAGATGCTCTATATGTAGGTACCCTGGGCCAGAATGGGGCAGGAAACAGACACACAGATGTTGGCTGAAGGCCACTTTGTCCTACCATTGTAAAACTGGTCCCAGTGCCTTGGAACCAACAGGGTGAAGAGCAAACTGGTCAGGGAGTAGCAAAGCAGTGACGCTTGNTGACTCTCTCAGGCAAGAACTTTCTCCTCACCTCCAGCCTAAACTTCCCCTGGCACAGCTTGAGACTGTGTCCTCTTGTTCTGCTGCTGCTTGCCTGAGAGAAGAAAGCAACCTCCTCCTGGCTACAACCACCCTTCAGGTAGTTGTAGACAGCAAGAAGGTCTCCCCTGAGCCTCCTCTTCTCCAGGCTAACCAATCCCAGCTCCCTCAGCCTCTCTCCATAGGGCTGTGCTCCAGGCCTCTCCCCAGCCTCGTTGCCCTTCTCTGGACATGCTCGAGCACCTCAATGTCCTTCTTCAATTGAGGGGCCCAGAACTGGACACAATGTCTTCCTGAGCATTTGCTTCTCTCTCGATTCTCTGGTGTCTAAGTAGACTCCCTCTGTGGTTCCTCCTCCTCCTCCCTCTGGCTGCCTTTTGTGTAAAAGCAATGCAGTGTCTCCAAGGCTTCTGATTTTCTGTCAGATTTTGCTGAAATTGGCTGAAGGTAACAGGCAGTGGAGTGGTGGATCAGCCTGTGATTGCTGATGTGAACAAATGAACCTGGCTGGTTACCCCTAGACTAAATTCCTGTTCTCTAAAGTACTCCTGGCTGATGTCTGGTTTACAGCTTTGCGTCCAAAAGGAGATTCCAGAGGGAAGCAACTGAATAGAAGACACAGAGCAAATGTCCTTCCACTCTGGATTTGCCAGAGCCAGTGGGGAAGGATGCTTTCAGGATTACAGTGCCAGAAACATGTCCAGGACTCAGAGCTGGGAGAGATGAGAAAGTAAACTCTTTCAAAGGTCTGTCTGAGTCCACAGGGATGCTGCCTTTTCTCTGAAAATCCTGCTGGCAAGCTAGATTAGCTATGGTTGATAACAGAAGGCCAGAGCTGCAGCATGAGGGTGGCCAAGTGACCTCTGAGTAGTGGAGAAGGTCCAGTGGGAAGCACAGAGGAAAGCAGAGTTAGTGCCTGGACATTAATGTGTGTCCAGAAATAACAAGGACTCTTAAAATAACAAAGATAATTGGTTAGGGATTAGACATTGAAGAAACAGAAGGGATCTGGTGTGGAAGCTGTTTGACATTAATGAGATCTGCCTTTTGGTGGGAAAGGCAGTGACCAAACTCAAGAACTGTGGAACTGACAAATGAGTTGAAGGAAAAGGGTGAGTGCAGAGAAGGAGCTTTTCTCCTCTGCCTCAATACTAACATTTTCCTGGAGAAGCATGAGATGGAGCATTCTCTGGCTTACATTTGGACTAGCTCCTGTCAGCATTGGAAGGAAGAGAATAAAAATCCAGCTCTGCACGTGGAGGGTCACACTGAGACAGACCTGGTTTGTGGTCAGAGATACACAGAGGAGAGACAGGGTGAATGATGGCAGGGGGCAGCGACCTGGAGCACACAGTGGCTTTTCCAAAGCAGTGCCTGGTGTGCCAGCTTCCCACATCACCTCATGTGGGTACAGCCCTCCTGTTCAGCCTGTCTCTCAAGCCCTGAAGGTTCCATTTGTGGTGTACCCACATTCCATGGGAAAATTTTAAGTACAGAACCAGAAGAAGGTAACTTCCTTCTTCAAAACAGGTGAGAGATGCTTCCAAGAAGCAGCCTGAGAAGCAAAGGATGGTTTTCCATGCCTTTCTTGCAACAGGAAAGGAAGAATAAAGTAAATAACAAACTGCAACATCCATCAACAATAGGCCTGGGAAAGAGTCAGAAGTGGAAGAGATACTTAATCAAAATGACCGAGATTCAGCAAGCCAGCACCAGGATGTGTCTCAAAAGATTCACAAGCTGTTTCCAGTTCTGCCACTTACCTACTGCCTGGCCTTCAGCAAGTCAATTTGTCTCTCTTTGACAGGTCCCCTCTTGCTCTTTTCCTGTCTTATCTACTAGATCACAAGCTGTGGTTTTTTCCCCCCTCAGGCACCATCTCATTGAGTGAAGTTGTTCAGCGAGAAGTCCTGATTCTGCACGTAGCTTCCTGTGGTTTCTGCCAGGCACATGACAAAACCAGGCAGTAACCAGGACCTCTGTAACAATGCTTTCAATACATTGAAGTCTCTCAAGCAGTCACAAGCTTCCAGGTTAAATCTCAGCCAGAGCACTCTGCTTCCCTCAAATCAAAAGGCAGCATCTGTAACAGGGGCTCTGGAACACTCACCTGCTCTTAGGGAGTTCAAGGAAGGCTCAAACACAAGCTCACCCTACAAAGTGTGCTAGAGCAGCTGAAAGCACCATTAGCAGTAAGACTGCTCTTCAGATTCAGAAAGAAGCCTCAGAAATCTCCTTCTGCTTAGGAGCAGCTGCTTGGCTGGCTACTGTGTGAAGCCACTTGACCACAGGTGGCTGAGCAGGACACCAGGTTGCCACCCCGGCCCAGAGGCAGTCAAAGGCAGAGCAAAAGGGAGAGCATCCTCTTTATCTCTGCATGGTAACATGTCAGAACTCCTCACTTCAGCGTTAACATGGACTAAAATCTGGCCACAGGGGATCCTGACTCAGTTTCACACAAAAGACACTGTAACTTGACAGAGAAATACTGCACTCTGGAGAAAGCTGCCAGCATTTAGACTTCCAGAAAAATAAGCCTAGAGGGGGCTCCTAGGAGGCAGTTCTGCACAAAAGCTTAACTTTTGAATCACACAGTCTAAGTTTTTGGCTTCCACAACAGCTATCACTGCCTTAATAAAATGAATTAACTCCATGCTTTCAGCAAAAGTGTGTGTGCTTTGCCACATTCCTCTCATATGAAACATCCTGGGGAGGCAATCATGGTTTTAGAAGGTATGAAAAGGTAATTGAGATCAAGCAAGCTCTTTGTGCCTCACAAATTTCTCCTTCCCTCCATTCACAAGACATGAGTGAGGAGTAGCTTGAGAGCAGTCTGGAGAAGGCCCTGGGAGTGTCAGCTGATGAAAAACTTGATATGACCCAGCCAAGGTTGCTGGCAGCCCAGAAGGCAGCTGTGTGCTGGGCTGCATTCAAAGAAGTGTGACCAGCAGGCTGAGGGAGGTGATTCTGCCCTTCTGCTCTGCTGAGACCCCACCTGCAACACAGCATCCAGTTCTGGTACCCCCAGCATAAGAGGGACATGGAACTGCTGGAGTGGGTCCAGGAGGCCCCAAAGTTGATCAGGGGGGCAGAGAACCTGCTCTGTGGGGACAGGCTGCAAAGGCTGGGGCTGTACCTGAAGTGGCTTACAAGAAAGCCAGGCAGGGACATTTTACAAGGGCTTGTTATGACAGGGCTCATGATCACACATAGGGAACAAGGAGGTTGGCCTGAGCCTGTGAACCACCACACAGTGATCAGGCCTTGTATGAGCAGCCCAGGGCTCAGCCCTATGGACCTCAGGGAGTAGGAGGCTCTTCCTCATCTTCTGCCTCTGCTGACCTTGGTGCCAGGCACATCAGCAGGGCTCCCTGTATAACGAACAGCACCTTGCAGCAATTCATCCTCTCACCAGGCTGCATCTCACCCAGCTAATGCCAGCCTTTTCTGGCAACTTAACAAGAAATAATTACTAATAATGGGGAGGGTAGGGGCCAAGGGGTTGGGGGGAGGGAGAGGTTTGTTTTGTTTTGAAATCCAGTTATCCCAGGATTTGGAAACAAATCCAGGAAGTGCCAAGTGAAAACTAAGGAAATTCTTTGCTAGTTGTGGGGTTGTTTCCAAGACTGCCTTTTCTAACCATGTGATTGGGCTGCAGAATGAACATTTGGGGTGTGGAAAACAGTAGTGACATTGTTATCCTCCCCTGAAAGCTGCCTGCTGCTCCTCAGCCACTTGTTTTCATCCTTTGCCACAGAAATACAGAAGAGCTCCAGATAAGCTGCTCATTGAAGAGAGAGATTTTATCCCTCCAGCTTTGCTTCCTTTTGTGACTCCTATTTTCAAGGAGAGGGAAGATCCAAGGACGAAAGCACCAACAGCATCCTGGGATGACTTGGGAGAAGCATTGCCAGCAGGTAGAGAGAGATTAGTTGCCTTTACTCATCATTGGTGAGGCACATCTGGAGTGACAGCTCCAGTCCTGGGCTCCTCCATACAAGGAAGACATGGACTGCCCAGAGCAAGGCTAGTGAGGGCCCACAAGGATGATTGAAGGGACTGCCACATCTGACACACCAAGAGGCTGAATGAGCTGGGGTTGCTCAGTCTGGGCAAGATTCAGAGGGTTCTTATTGATGTATATAAATACATGACAGCAGAGGATAGGTAAGGTGCAACCAAACCCTTCTGAGCAGTATCCATCCAGAGGACAAGAGGGCCACACACACCATTGCAGACACAGAAATGCCCCTTAAACAGAAGAGTACTGTAACTGTGAGAGTGGTCAAACACTGGAACAGGCTGCTGAGAGCAGCTGTGCAGGCTTTATCCTTGCAGGAATTCAGGACCCAACTGATCATGGTCCAAGCATCCTGGCTCTAGCTGACCCTGCTTAGAGCAGCAGCCTGAGGACAAGACAATCTTGCCAACTTCAACAATTTTGCGATACTCCTGTCTTTTAATTTTGCATTCGCTCAGTCACTGTAATCAAGAATCTTTCCTGTCCTGCCTTCCTGTCAAGCTAACAGCAATAGCAACAGTGACTTCAGGGCATCTCCTGCCCTTCCTTCTCAGGAGGGAGCTTGCCACACCTCTAGGGGAGGGAGGAAGGGTCTCTTAGGATTTTGGAAGCAAAGGATGGCTTCACTTTTTGTTGAATGATCTAGTGTGAGGTGTCCCTGCCCATGGCAGGGCAGCTGGAACTGGATGATCTTTGAGGTCCCTTCCAATCATGACAATTCTGTGATGCCCAAACAGGAAAGTTCTGCAGAGCTTCCTTATGATGGTCATGATCTGAAACATCCTTACTTAACAGCTTCCCTCACCTTCCACTGTACTAAGAGTTGTGTAACACTGGAACTTTGCTTACCAAAAGCTGTAGAGGTCTGCTCTGTTCTTTGCTTCCCACTTCCCCCATTTATACTCTCTGGCTTAATAAAAGCAGGATCATTCTCTTTATTTGGAATATATTCATTACACAACTACTGCTCTAGTGAGTTAGCTTATTGCAGCTGCCTTTAAGGAGGAGACAGAAGTGCTTATCCTCCAAAGGATGGAGAATGTCCAATCATAATTCTATCACAGCAGAGAAAAACTGTTACTGTTCAACTGTTATTGGAGTCATTGCTTCTAATGCGATAGACACAATTTTGGACTTGTTTTTCTTTTCCCTAAAGAGATCTGTTTTATTTAAATGAGAAGTGAACAAATGCAGGACTTACATATGATCCATAATTCACTGCTAGGGTCTGCAAAGCCCATGGGAGGCCCAGGCCAATTAAAATATCAAAAACATTGCTTCCAATGGAGTTGGACACAGCCATATCCCCCATACCTGCAGGGATGGAAACCAGGCACAATCAGACATAGAAGTCTTTCATCTTTAGAAACAGAAATGCTTTAATCAGAGCTAATCCAATTTCCATGAGACTTAAGGGAGATTCCTCTCACCCCATCCCCTCCCTTTCCTCTTTGCCCTGCCCATCACAGGGTTGAAAGGGCTGAATTGACCTTCTAGGACCATTTGAAAACTTCCTTTAACTAATCTGCTGCTGTGCAGAGCTCAGCCACTGGCTGTTACCTGCCAGCACTCTTGTGACATGACAGAGGGGCTTTTGATGCTTTACTGTAACCACAACACCCGAGTTTCTCTGCTGGACTGCTTAGATTAGGTCTTTGGGTAGCCCATTAAGTACCCAGCTGTTTCAGTGAAGAGGCACTGGTTTTGCTCCTCAAACAAGTACTGACAACTTTCCTTTTCCTCTTAAAACAGCTGTTGCTGGAGTCAAAAAACGAGGGGGAAAAAAACCCACCTTTTTCTTAACAACAGTATCTTCCACATCCTCATAAGGAAGACCCTTAATGACATGTTCTAAACAACTCTATTACATAATATTTAAATTCAAACATTGCCATTTGAGGAAGGCTTGAAGCTGATAACAGCAGCCAAAGTTGTTCCACATTGTTATGAAGAAGCTGTTAGCTTCTCTGCAATAGCAACATAATTCCTTCTTTGTTCTTATTTGAAATGTCATCCTCAGGAGAAGGACTCTCTCATGTTTTCACATCACAGGCACATCTGTGCCACTTGAGGTGGAAGAAGACACAAGGAAACACTTCCAGGGCAGTGTGACACCTTTGTGCTGAACCCACCTTGCCTTGCTACGATCAGGCTTGCCATGCAGTCCGGCACGCTGGTTCCAGCTGCCAGGAATGTGATGCCCATGATCACATCTGGAATTCCCAGTGTGTAACCAATGATTGTCACCTAAGGAGGAGAAATAAACTGTCAAGTTGCTTACAGGACCACCTGGGCCCAATTCTGCATGACTGCTGAGTGGAGATTCAGACTGTCTCTAACAAGAAGCAATGCATGATTGCTGAGTGGAGATTCAGACAGTCTCTAACAAGAAGCAATAACAGGGTTTTTTGGGTGTATTCATCACCTGGCCTGCTATGTACCCTCTTCACACCTTTGTCCTGGAAGGCCAATAGGCCTAAAACATGTCCTTGCTTCCCCCACCCTTCTGCTGATGGGGGAAGCAAGGGCAGGTGTAAAACAGAGGCTTGGGCCATTATGTCCCCTTCCCAAGTGATAAACAGGTATCCACAGATGTTCATGCACTTGTGCATGTCTTGCTCAAATAAGGGTATGCAGGCCCTGGTTTCACCTAATATGGTCAGTTTGGCAAAGTGCCATTCTGATTGGTGAATCTCTGTGGCCAAAGGAGCCATTACACTCAGACAAGTAGTGCAAATGGAGCTAAGGTGCAAGCAGAAGGCTCTGCTCTGCCTCATGCTTCAGACCAGCTTAGCTTCGATGCACAAGCTTTGACTACCTGGAAACTTGCTGTATCTCAAGTTTACCAGGAAGAGGCATTCAGTGCCTCATGACACGGCAAGAAGTGTTCTCTGCACATCTGCAAGAGATCCTGCCTGCACCTCTGCAAAACTCTGTGCCAAGTCTGGAGTCCAAGAGGAACCAGGATCAGGTAAGAGATCATCTGCCTCTTTCCCAGCACCCTGTTAGAGCCTGGAAAGATCTAGAAGCCTCTCAACAGCTATCAAGACACTGACAGAACTCCCTTCAACCATACTGTCTGAAAACTGTAGTTAGCCCCAGGAATCTGGAGATAATATTTTGTGAGCAAATGTACATAAGCCTCTCTATAACTGAATTCTGTTGTGCCTTCTGACTTAGCAGAAAGGAGCCTCTTGTGTCTCCCTCGAGGGTTAGTGGCATATTGGCCACAAGATTTCTCTTTCCAAAATAGTTTATGATGTTATTGCTAGTTATTTCTTCAGTGTTCTAGATTCCCTGTTTGCCCTTCTGTGTAATAGTTTCCATGACTGTGCAAAGAACCTATTATTTTTAAAAATCATGGTCTCTGGTGAGAATGCTAAATATCAAAATTAATAAAATTAGACTGATTTTGGAATAGATCCTGCCCATACCATTACAACCTTTCATCCACATTTTTCTTGACACTAACCTGGAAAAGAGAACACATGGAGGCCCACTACCCTGTCTATCAGCTTGCTGATCTTGGCTGAAGTTTGTAGGCATCATTATAAACAAATATTACCTAGGTAGGTGCCAAACCAATCCTATGTTTGATTACACTATGAAAATGCTATACATACAGCCACACAACCCACGTGACAACAAACAATTCTTATTGGCAGAGAGACACCTTTAATTTCCTCTGCCCTTGGCCATGCAGTCCATGATACATTAGTGCTCTTCAAATTGGCTAATGTGTTTAGATTTTGGATGCCTTTGTCTAATAATGTCCATTTCCTATTAGCCAGATTTGATTGCTCTGCTGAACTCTCTGCAGCACGCTCCCAGCAACACGAACCATATGTTAGAAGTGGCAGAGTGACCTCCATGGACCTGGTATTTCAACTATGGAAAGCTGGGAGATCTTTTTCCTGTAAAAACACCTCCTCCCAGCAGATAAAAAGTGGAAGAAAACATGTAACTTCCTATTTCCTGTTGAGAGTAACACGAGCCATGGAAACCAAAGCAAAATAACACCCCCCTTTTCTGTAACTGCTTTGATTAGTTCAAGAGGAAAAGCCTGGCATTCATTTTTGCATTTAGTACAAGAATGAATTCTGAAGGCAATGAAGATTTGTTTTGTTGTTGTTGTTGCCTCCCCAATCCCAACAGGGAAGCAGTGGCCAGTGCTTTGGTGAGGTATCTCCAAGCTCTCTGGATCACACACAGAGGCAGACCATGGATCATGCACTCTGTCACAAGTGCAGCAGGCTCCCTTGTTAAGACACCTGATGCCAATGGCCCACCAGTGTCAGAGTCTGTTTAAGAGTACAGACCACTCCAACAGGAAACACAACCCATGCTGCAGTATTGCTGCAGACCTAACGAGGACACCTCACACTTTTCACCTACACATTTGTAATGAGGCCTGCAGTCAGCTAACTGGCTCAGTAACCCTGCTACTACACAAAACTCACCTGTGCTTGGATTTCCTTGTGTTCATTTTTATTTATCCCCTTCTACCTTTAGAATAATGAGGCAGAATTAAGTTCCTGTTGGCAGGAGTAGCTGTGCAACAATCTGGCTGAATGTCATGCTTTTGTTCATGCTGAGTTCAAAGCTTTACCACTCACAACTCTGCCTCTTCAGCTAGCATGTTCCAAGAAAAGGAAAAGCTATTGAGGTCACATTCTTAGCAGCATCAGGCTCTCTTTACACTGCCCTGCATGTCATGGAGGTGGTAAACTGGTGTAAAGGTTCAAAATCTGGGTGAAATTCCAGCCCTGAACCATGTTCAAAGGCCATGGCTACTGGCCCCTAATTTTCTTCTCTGAGTGTGGACAGGTCTAGTGCAAATGGAAGCAGACTTCGTGGTCCTTACCTAAAACTTTAGGCAGACAGAGATATGTACACAACCCTAAGCTGACAAAACCTACTCTCTGTTGCTTGTCCCAGGCTGTGGTTTCTGCTCCAGATGGCACTTACCATCCACACCATCATGTAGGAGAAAGCTGCAATCCAGAGGGTAGAGGAAGCAAAGGTAACCATGAACCATTTTTCCAAGTGAGGTTTGTTACAGTTGGGCACTGTGAAGTACAGGACAAAACTCAGTGGCCATGTGAAAAGCCACTTCAAGATTTCTATCTTGCCAGCTGTAAAACAAAGGGGGGGGGAAAAAAAGGGGAAACAATCACAATTCTTTTCTGTTTTAGTCCAGAATGTTTTCATTTTAGGGCAATAGGAACCTGGCAAAAAGGAGATCTCCATCCTACAGGCACAGTGCTCAGCTACCCAAGGCACAGACAAGTCACATAGCTGTTCTGACTTTCTAAGCCAGGAAGATGGAGAAGACACCATGGCTGTGCCTAGTTAACAGCAGCAAGCAGAGGCATCCAGCACCTTCTTTTCTCTCTGCTCCACATGAGTACCACCACTGCCTTGTCTCTGCTAGCACCACATCCTGCCACTGAGGTAAGAGCACACTTCATCACTGAGCAAAGGCAAGGCCTAGACACAGGAACATCTGACCTGCATTCTGGCACCTTGCCAGCAGCCCCTTCATCCTCAGCTTCCTCTGCAATCAGCAGAGAAATAAAGATCTCTCCTGGGGATGACCCAGGTTTTGGGGGTAGGAACCCACCCAGTGGAGATTACTGCCTCTTCCCTCTGACTGCAACAGCAGCACTGGGCCAACACATGAGCTACAGCAGAGGCACCTGAAGCCCAGGAGTCTATATCCTGAGAAGTTCCTGCTGCTTCCCAGTCCCTCCTGTCTTTTCACCTGCGATCACAAAGCACACTACGAGGTGCAGGCTGACGGGAGCCCTCAGAAACGCTTCTACCTCAACACACATCTGCGATGCTTTCTGGCACACCCAAGCTGAGTTTTGCTTTCTGGAACAACACAAACCCAGAAGCTTCTTACTGGGTAAGTCAAAAGGTGTGTATGGCCCTTCATGGTCGTCATCATCGTCATCCTCTTCCTCTTCCTCATCGTTTTCGTTGTTCTCATTGTCCTCGTTCTCGTTCTCGGTCTCGTTGCCAGCCTCGGCGATGTCCTCGTCCCGCCGCGTGCCGTTCACGCCCCGCTCGGCAGCGTTGCTGGGGCCTGTCCCATTCTCCACCACGTGCTTGATAGGTATTTTGATGGCTACTTCTGACTCGCCGTTGCTGTAAGTCCTGCTGTTGATCAGCCTTTGTCTCTGCAAAGACAGGCACAAATTCTTGCTGAAAGACAGAGTTCTTTTGGAAGGGAAAGGGAGGAAAAGAGAAAGGAATGTGCTGAGTGTTTTAAAAATGTGGCTTTAAAAGCAGGTATGAGGTGATGCTTGCATGGGGATGACCAGATAAATCTCACTGTGCTGGTTTGAGGCTAATGGGAATATTTTAATGGAGAAAATTATATTATAGGCTGTGAAAGGATAACAATGGTGATGTCTACTTCACTCATAGGCTTGCTGAGATGTATAAGAAAGGAATACAAAACAAAGATAAGACACTCAGGCACAGACGCTCTGGGGCTGTCTAGCTTCTCGGCTTCTCTTCTCTGCTGAGTAACCTCATTAACCACTTTGTCTTCTAATCCCCCTGGCTGATCCTCCAAACTCGCCTTGCACATAAGGTAAACCCTGGGGTAGGGTATAGGGGTGGGGAGAAGGTGGAAGGGTGGTTGGGAGCCCCTCCTGGGGGCTCTGTTTTCTGGGGGGGGCTCTGTTTCTGAATTACTTTTAACTTGTCTGTGTCTGTAACTATTCCTGTCTATAGTGTATATCTCTGCTTGTACATTGTGCTGAGCTGTAAATAGAGCTTCAGTCCTTAACTTCCAGCTGGTTGAGTCTAGTCTGAGTCATTTTACAAAGTGTGGGAGGTAGGGAACTGCCAAACCATCACAGTCACATAAATAAATCTCTTCCTATAGAAGAGCCAGTGGTTGGAGAATGACTCCATGAGTACTACAAGACAAGGGTCAGACCAAGTGCAGACTCCATGGAGTGCCATGTTATTAAATAAGTGCAAGTGATATTCATGTCAGATGAACACAGGAGGCACCTCCAGGTGCAGGTGAGACAGCTGCAGGTAACATAACCACAACTTAAAACTTGCTGTGCTAAAATCTCCGTGGGGACAACTAGCAAGGGGTGATGTAACCAAGTCAGTGTCAGGAGAATCAATTTGGGAAAGTGCCATCAAGGATCCAAAAGAAGACAGGAGTTCCAGAAGTTTCCAGAAGAAACACAAGATTTGCACTTCAAAGCAAACACTGCTAGAGGAAAAGGCAACTTTAGGAGGAGGAGGGGAGAGAAAGAGGCATACCTCATTGATCAGCATGCGGCTGGCCATGGAGAGACGTGTTTTGGGAGGGAAGTGGCTGGTTATCATGATCCGGAGCCCAGCCTCAGAAAATGAGAGCTGGTGTGGGTAGGCAGACAGCAGCTCATCCACCATAATCACTGAGGCTTTACGGTGGAAATTTCCTGCAGCCAAGGAAGAAAGAGAAATTGAGGTCTTCTGCCAACAGACTCCCTCTCTGCCCCACCAGGCTTTCAGAATAATAGATGTGTGGGTTTCAGAAGTCCTTTTAAGAACCATTCCTTCAGCTGCTGTCATTGTAGAAGTGCCACCTTCGTCCTTAATTTCTGTCTTTACACACTCCACATTTCTGTCTTTAAATGAGCTGGCAACACAGCACCTCCACTGCTGCTCATGACAGAAAATCACAACTGCTCCACACAGTTCATCACAGGCCTGCGTCAGGCAGATCACTGCTTCCACAGCAGCTCAACTACCAAGCTGAAGTGGTGCTGCAGTGAAGCTGCATGAATTCTGCTGTTAGGATCTGCACTTCTGGGAGGTCTCATCCACCATTAACTGTGCATGAGGGTGAGGAAATTGTCACTATGTTCCTCCGATACCAGTGAAAAAGAAAAGCAGGTTCCTGCATCCTGAGATTGCAGCTCATGGCTGGAAAGTGCCATCAAATCTGGCAGGAAGCTCATGTGCCACTCTGTGGGGTGTAACCCATGGTGCAGGAGCAAAGGAGCAATGAGACAGGGGCAGGTACCTACATCACACTCCAGCTGGGGCACAGTGCCAGTGTCTACTACCTCTGGAGTGACACAGTACCAGTGTCCATCCTTTATGCACCCAGATGCCACTTTGGACTGTGAATTCTGGGCCAGAACTGGGACTTGGAAGCAGGGAAACCTGAGGTCTTCCCTGACACATCTGCTTTGAGTTATTAAAAACTCAATGCCAGTGTTGAACCCTGGCAACTGTCTCACAGCAATGCTATTTACTGCCATCACTGTAAGTCTCACAGCAGAGTATCTCCTCAGTTTGTTTTTCTTTTTTCTGACGGAGAAGGTTTCCATGGATTAGGGTAGGTAAGTAAGATCATCCATATTCAAAGTCAAAACAGCCAGACAGCTTTTTCTTGTGGCTTCTTCCATGCTGGCATTTCCTGCATGGCACCTGGGGGAAACTGCCCCAAACACAGAAATCCTTCTGTTTACTTCTATTTCATCATCTGTCCAGAAAAGGCCTCAGAAAACAAAGAGCAGTGTCTGAACCTGCTGCAATGGGTGCTGCTTGTGACCCCATGCTACTGGCCAGTGTGTGCAGCAGTGCCTCCTGCCTGCCTGGGCCTCCAGTGGTCTACTGCCAAGTAAATACAGGAACAAGCTGCAAGAAAATGAAGCAATTCTTTAATCTTCCTTCCTCAGGCAGTTTGAGTAACACCAGTGTTCCAAACCAAGAAGTTACCAGCAGCTCAGCAACATCATGCAAAGCAATATTCTAGGGAGACTTAACCCAAATCCCACAGTCAGCACTGCCTCATTTGTGCACAGCTCTGGGGCCAGTGGGTAAAACCTACATGACTAAGGCCTGCATTTTGGCTGAGTTTCCCCAGTCTTGTTTTACTGGTAGAGACTGCTGTCACCTTGCCAGCACTGCTTTGCTGTTGAGAGCCCCAGAGCAGTTCCCATAAACCAAACTTCCTCAAATCAGCATGCACAGCACCCACAGAAGTCTCCCCTCTGCAGTGGGGCAGTGAAATGGTATCTGGCCTCAGCTCCAGCGGTCTGCTGTCAGCAAAGAAATCCATCTGCATTTGCTGATTTGTTCCTTACATGACTATATCTTTAAATCACTGTTTGCAGGAAAAGACACCTCATTTTGTCAACTTATGTTTGAAACAAAAAGGGCAGCCCCTCTGCAGTCAGGGACCAGGACTGCTTTAGATAGGACAGAGCTCCTTCTTGAGTCAACCTAGTGACTGGGAAGGGGTGTGCTGTTCCTGGGGGTAGGTCCATACAAATCCTGAGCAGTTTCTGCATGTTTGTTGGTTGCTGCAAAGTTAAAATAATTATCCTCTGCAAACACAGATTTAGCTTGCAAATGCACACATCAATTCTATTCTGCCCTGGTGAGGCTGAATCTGGAGTACTGTGTCCAGTTCTGGATCCCCACGTTCAAGAAGGGCATAGAACTGCTTGAGACAGTTGAGAGAGTCCAGTGCAGCACCACAAAGATGGTGAAGGGAATGGAACATTTTCTTATGAGGAGAAACTGAGGGAGCTGGGGTTGTGCTGCTTGACCTCATCAATGGTTATAAAGATGTGCAGGGTGAGTTCCAGGAGGAAATTGGCATCTTCAGTGCAAATAACAGCTCCTGCCAGAGGACCTGGAATGGCACATCTGTAAATCTCTAAGTAGCCTTTAGGTAAGTCAAGCATAAAGCTGGAGGAGTACTTCCAGTAAGGCATTTGTCCAGCAGCAAGAATTACCCAGAGGAGCCCTGAGCTACCTCCAGTGGCAAAGAAAGCAGCAGCTGAGGTCATCACAGAATCACAGAATGTTAGAAGTTGGAATGGACTTCCAGAGATCATCCAGCCAAAATTCCCTGCCAAAGCATGATGCCCTAGGGTAGTTTGCACAGGAATGCATCCAGGTGGGCTTTGAAAGTCTCCAGAGAAGGAGACTCCACAACTTCTCTGGGCAGCCTGCTCCAGAGCTCTGTCACCCTCACTGTAAAGCAGTTTCTCCTCATGTTGAGGTGAAACCTTCTACGTTCCAGCTTGCATCCATTGTTCCTTGCCTTATTACTGTGGACCACCAAAAAGAGGTTAGCATCATCCACTTGACACCCACCCCCAGATATTTAGAAAGGCACAGTAGCCCTGGGCATCTGGCAAGGGACTTAAAATTAGACTAGATTTAGACTAGACAGTAGAAAGAAATTTTTTACAGTGAGGGTGGTGAGACACCGGAACAGGTTGCCCAGAGAGGGCACAGGTACCCTCACTCTGGAAGTGTTCAAGGCCAGATTGCTGAGGCCTTGAGCAATCTGATCTAGTGGAGGGTGTCCCTGTCAGCGTCAGGGAGACTGACAAAGGATGATCTTCAGTGGTCTCTTCCAACCCAAACCATGGGATGAATCTGTGAAAAGGGCCTCCTCCCCACCCGTTTGCTGGCTGATGAGACAGCAGCAGTCCACATGACAAACTTGTAAACATTCAGGAGGATGCAAGCAAGCAAAGTGACTTACTGGAACAGTTACCTTTCTTTAGCAACACCACCGTGGCGTCGCAGTTGCTGTTGTCATCCATCTCCGTGTTGTTCGCTAAACCGTTCACCATGTTGGCAGAGTTTTTCGTCTTCCTCTCGAACAAGTGATGGATGGTTGAGTTGTACCTGAGCAAACAAAACAAACTCCAGATCTACACTTGCCTCTTCCAGGGGGATTTCTTGGTGCTCTGCTTTTCCTATGCTCATTATCTGTGGTCCAACTATGGGAGGGAATAAAACCCCTCTGGCTTTAACGAAATCCAAACATGGTATGGCAGAAATCACAATCATAGAATCAGTCAGGGTTGGAAGGGACCACAAGGATCATCTAACAGAACACCAACAGAATGAGGGGACACAATCTCAAGTTGTGCCAGGGCAGGTCTAGGCTGGATGTTAGGAGGAAGTTCTTGCCAGAGACAGTGATTGGCATTGGAATGGGCTGCACAGGGAGGTGGTGGAGTCCCCATCCCTGGAGGTGTTCAAGCAAAGCCTGGATGGGGCACTCAGTGCCATGGTCTGGTTGATTGGCTAGGGCTGGGGGATAGGTTGGGCTGGGTGAGCTTGGAGGTCTCTTCCAGCCTGGTTGATTCTATGATCTAGTTCCAACCCCCCTGCCATGCCCAGGGACACCTCACACTAGATCAGGCTGGCTACAGACTCATCCAGCCTGGCCTTAAACACCTCCAGGGATGAGGCTTCCATCACCTCCCTGGGCAACCCATTCCAGGCTCTCACCACCCTCATGCTGAAGAACTGCTTCCTCACATCCAGCCTGAATCTCCCCATTTCTAGCTTTGTTCCATTCCCCTCAGTCCTATCACTACCTGACATCCTAAGAAGTCCATCCTCAGCTTTCTTGTAGGCCCTCTTAAGAACCTGAAAGGCCACCTGAGAGCCTTCTCTCCAGACTAAATGCAATCTCCCACTACCTAGAAGGCTATGAAGGATACCAGACACGAATCCTAAATTCCACAGATGCTTATGTGGATGTGGAATTCATGTTCTGTGTAGTAAATGATGATTCTTTGTTATCATTCAGATTTGGGTTGTTCCCCTCACATAACCACACCTGAGCATGAGCATTATTTGACCTGTGAAAATCTACCCCAGAAACACAACCCCATGTGGGAAGTTCTGTCTCAGCTTCAGGGAGAAAATAATGACAACTTTTGTTTCTTCTTTTATTCAGAGTAGCCAAGAGCTGTCACAAACATGAGCAAAGTATCTCACAGTGATACTCACAAGACAACCTGAGTATCATCTGGCTGAGGTCCCTCACCAGGCCAACAACCTCTCCAGCTATGTCAAAACATCTCTTTACACTGCAGCAGTGCTTGCAGAAAAAACAATATTAAAACCCCTTCTAGATTCAGACATTACAAATGCCTGTTCTGCTGGTTGGTGAGTTGTGGCAAGGTTGGAGCTACCTGCCACGTTAAAGGTTCTTCTTATTAGAAATGAGATGAGGCCTGACTTGTGTTCCTTTTAACCCTCCCTGTTTTGCTGTTCTCACTGAGAACTGTGCTCTCACAATATTTAATCTATTCATCATTTCAAAACAAATCTCTACTCCTACTTGCTGAGACAAGAGCACTGGTGTGCTTGGCAGCTGGTAGGTTTTGTTGAATGTTCCAGTTTAAATTTGGGTTTCCTTTCCACCAGCTTTTAAAAACAAGGCAGAAGGAGGGGAACCAAGCAGCAGAACAGACATGCTTTGCTAGCATGAAATTACATGAAAGAACTTACACAGCTCAGATGCTCACAAAAATCAGTGTTGACTGAGCTGTAGTGTTATCCTGGGTTTCCAAGCAGGCAAGAACAAACTGTAGTAGAATTCTGCAGCCATAAAAAGTAGACTGCAATCTCCTGTATGTCTATTTCTTATTAAGGACCCTACAGTCAGAAGAGGCTGCTGTGGCTGTCTGCCCTACTCTGCACACGCCTGCTGCATTAGCCATGGTTGAGTTCATACAGGGTGAGATCCACAAAGCATCACCCACCTTTAGAAACCTGATCCTCAGATTTGACTACAGGGGTAAGCAGCCTCTTCCTGCCTCCTCAGGGTAAACTACAGGTAAGTACCTAACAGGGCAAGATGCTTTAAGCCCTGCTGCTGGAGGTGGTGCTGGCATACAAGCTGGGTGATGCAGGAAGCCCTGCCCACAGCCTTCGGCTCTTCAGTTACCTTCCCAACCTCTGGAAAAGCTCTGGAACAGAAGCCTTACACAATCTAAACAGAACGAGAGCACATTTGACTTACTTCATGATGATGATGTAGATGACATACATCAGCACCAAGACTAAGGACTCCCACCTGTGAACAAAAGTGATACAGAGAACACATGAGAGCAGGGCACAGCAGCCTGCAGCTCGAGTTCAGCCATTCCCCTGCTGTCACACCACAAACTCCTGAAATGGCTTTGACCCTCCTGGGCCAGTTCTGCACACCTCTAGAAAAGGGGATGCAAAAAACGAATCGCTCACACACCCATGTGTGATGCCTCCTTTGTATTCTTGACTTCTGCTCTGTTTTCACTTGGCCAGCTGTCAGCTAAGAACTAGTGACCAAACCCAGAAGTTCAGTGAACAAATGGGACAGCCATGAGCACCAACGCTTCTGTAAGGACAATACTTGGTGGAAGCTGTGGCAGTGAGAGGGAAGCACCATCTTGTCCTGCCTTCATAGGTGCAAAGGAGCTTGCTTAGCTTTTTAAGCATGCTGCCACACTGATCATGCCTACACAACCTAAACAAGGAGTAGCTGCTCTTTTGCTACTCCTGCTGCATAACCACAGAGAATGGCAGCAGCTCAGACCTCTGCCTAGATACTGTCAAGAGTTTTCTGCACCACTTCTGTGCCAAACTGATGAAATTCATGTGAAAACAAAATAGAGTCTGACTTTTACAACTTGTCTCTAGGTAATCACTTCCATTTGAACAAAATGCTGGTCTCTGCATAGTTCCCTGGGGCAAACTTGTGGAAATCATCCATTATTAGATTGCTGCCTACTGAAACTCAAGGGCCATTTTCACCTTAGGGATTTTGAGACCAACCATCTCAAAACTCATTCCCTGCTTCTTGGCAGTTCAACACCCAGCTTCTGCATTGATGTGTTTTAGTTGAAGGGCACACTCAAATACAACTGGGCCTCAAGTCAATTTTAGTTTAAAAAAAACCTAACAAACGACCCAACAAACCAAAGAAAAACAAAGCACTGCAAAACTTGGTGTTTGAGAAACCCTTCTCTGCAATGACACAGAAATCCCCCAGCGAGAACAAGCTTAGGAAAACATGCAACCCAAAGAGCCTGACTCCCTCTAGTGCTTGTAATCCAAATAATCCTGGCTGTGAGTGAAATTAAAGCTACCACTGTCACTCCACCAGCCCTCAGAGGTGCTGAAAACAAAACCCTGAAAGCAAACCAACTAAAAGCACACTCTGAGAAGCATTTCAAAGCCCTCTGAGGCTGCCATACCAATTGCAGTACACGGAAGCACATTCATCACAGCATCAGCAAGGTTGGAAGAGACCTCAAAGATCATCAAGTCCAACCCATTGCCAACAGACCTCAGGACCAGAAGATATCATGAGGATATTCACTTTGTTTCCTTTCTTTAAGCAGTCATTCTCTCTTTCATATTGCCTCAGGAGCTTCTGGTTTTCAAATCGTTAAAAATCCAAACATCAGAACACAGTTAGCAGCCAACTATGGCACAACAGCAGCCTAACAGCAGTCTCTGTCTCTGCTGAGCACATCACCACCCCCAGGCTGCTGCAGAGTGGGTAGAGGGTATCTGCTGCTGTCACTTTATCAGGTAAGAGTGGTGCTCTCCTAAGCTTTTCTCTCTAGCTCAGGACATGAACTATTCCAGACCATCTTGTGCTGAGGTTTCTCACACAGAAGGGAACTGCTGCCTGAATCTGCCTCTAGAACTTTTTAGCTTTCCTCCTCCTCTCCTGATGAACCCCACTGATGTGGTAAGACCAGGAAAGAAATGAAAAGGGTTTCACTTACCAGGAAACTTTTTCATCATAAATAAACTGTGGAGAAAAAGTTTAAAAAACAGGCATGTTAGACACAAAATCACAGCAGGAAACAGCTCAGTGCCTGACTAAGGGGACAGAGCAGGGAGAACCACTCAGGGATTGAGGCAGTGGGATGAAGCTCTGGTCTGTTTTAGCAATGTTCTCCTGCTCAGCCTTTGAACTTTTCAACTTTTAGTTTCTCTCACTTAGGAAGGGCAGATACTCCTTGTGCTCCCAGGGCTGTTGCAGCAGAGAAGCAGAAGTGGTTAGAGACAGCAGAACTGAGTGTGAGGAGCTGTACCTCTGAACCACGTCTGGTCTCACCAGAAGCACAAACTCTTCCCCATACCCATTCTTTGGTGGTAACCAGGAAAGCAGTTCACATATTTACAGCCAGTTCCACGGTGCTAAGAAATTTTGCTGGGTGAAAACTGGGCCTAGAACATTATTTCCCTGATACCTAACATGCTCACCATGCCAGCTGATTTTAGCTGCAGTAGCAGCGCTTAGCGCACCTGCAGAGGGACACCAAAGCTTTTAAACGGCACTGTGTGAGCCACCCTCGGGAAAGGAACCCTGCGTGTGCAAGCTGCTCCCCTGCTGGGGAAGAGAGCAGGCGAAGGTGAGGGATGCGTGCCCGGGTCGGAAGGTGACCGGCAGGTGGCTGCAGCGCTCTGCGGCTGGGCCCTTCCCAGCACAGCTCGGGCACCGCTGGGAGCGAAGCGGGGCAGGCAACAGTCATACAATCATAGACTCGACCAGGCTGGAAGAGACCTCCAAGCTCATCCAGCCCAACCTAGCACTCAGTCCTAGCCAATCAACCAGACCATGGCAATAAGTGCCCCATCCAGACTTTGCTTGAAAACCTCCAGAGACAGCGACTCCACCACCTCCCTCGGCAGCCCATTCCAATGCCAATCACTCTCTCTGTCAAGAACTTCCTCCTAACATCCAGCCTAGACCTGCCCTGGCACAGCTTGAGGCTGTGTCCCCT
>VWZE01020790.1:95206-111762 GCA_013396675.1 Eubucco bourcierii | reverse complement strand
TCACAGCAGAGCTGCTGCAGCCCTCTGAGCATCTTCATGGCCTCCTCTGGACTCACTCCAACACTTCCATGTCCTTCCTATGCTGGGGACTCCAGAACTGCACACTACTCCAGGTGGGGTCTGAGGAGAGCAGAGCAAAGGGGCAGGATCCCCTCTCTAGCCCTGCTGCCCACACTGCTCTTAATGCAGCCCAGGACTCAGTTGTTCTCTGGGCTGCACTCACACTGCAGGCTCATGCTGAACATCTCTGCAGCCTCCTGCCACTAGTGCTTTTTAAAGAGGATGTACTTTCTGCCAGTGTAAAGTCTCTGTGCTGCCACTGACATGCAAGAAACTCCTAAGATAAAAAAAAAGCCAGGCCTTTGAAGTCCTTGAGTCAGATTAGATTTATGCCAGCTGACAATACCTTTCAAAGCACGTAGGGGACAGAAGAATGGAAATGCTTTATGATGGAAATTTCCAAATGTAGGAACCTGCAGTTGGGTTCATGAGTCTATTCAGAGCTCCTTAATTAAATCTCACATCTTAGAGAGAGCAGAGCCCTTCATTTTGATCAAGCAATTTGCAGAAGACAGTTTGTAACACTATTTGACATTATGCCACTGAGCTTTTAACCTGCTGCTTCGGGTCCCATGCACTGCTCTCAATGTGGATGCTGGTGGGGATTTTACAGTTGTAAATCTAAGCTCTGAATAATCAAAGCTACAACATTTCTGAAACAAATTACAAGCCCTACATGAACATGCTTGCTAGCAACTGTCACTAAGAAATTGTCTCCTGGGTATAGGAGAGGGTGGTGAGACACTGGCACAGGTTGTCCAGGGAGACTGTGGCTGCTCCCTCCCTGAAGGTGTTCAGGGCTAGGTTGGATGGGGCCTTGAGTGACCTGTACTAGTGGGAGGTGTCCCTGCCTGTGGTGGGGGTTTGGAACTGGATGATCTTTGAGGTCCCTTCAACCTAAACTATTCAATGATTCTACAAGGGGTGCCACCATGAAGCACAGCAGAGCTGTGAAAGGAAGATGTCCCAGTTACTACGAGTCAAGCTGCTGTCTCCCCTGTTCTTTGGTGTTCTACAATCATCTTGAAGGTAATATGCATTATTTTTCCAGGAAATTCAGCTCAGATATTTGAACAAGCACCTTAAGATCCTTAAGATGCTTAAATGTAGCTATCTAGCAGGCACCTAGTGCACAAGCCATAGACCTCAACAGCACAGGAATTGCAAGGACTCCTGTGTTGATTTCAGACTGGATTCAAGCGAGTCGCAGGATGTTAGAGGTTGGAAGGGACCTCCAGACAGCATTGAATCCAACCCCCTTCCCAAAGCAGAATTACCCAGGGTAGTTCACATAGGAATGCATCCAGGTGGATGTGGAAAGTCTCCAAAGAAGGAGACTCCACAACCTCTCTGTGCAGCCTGCTCCAGGGCTCTGTCACCCTCACTGCAAAGAAGTTTCTCATGTTGAGGTGAAACCTTCTCTGTTTCGGTTTGTAGCTGTTGCTCCTTGCCTTATTGCTGTGGATCACCAAAAAGAGATTGGTGCCAGCCACTTGACACCCAACCCTCAGATATTTGTACACATTGATCAGGTCTCCTCTCAGTCTTCTTTTCTCCAGAGTAAACAGTCTCATACCCAGGACTTGTGCAGGCTGCTCACATTTCCCAGACGCTTCAGTAGTTCTCCCTGATGCAGTAAGACAGACAATCACACCTCACCTCTCCCTAGGCTGTGGGCCATTTAACTGAAGCCTCTCAACCATCTGACCACTGGGAAGAACAATCTGGCACAGGAGAGCCATGCAGTAAGGGTAAGGTAACCATGCACTTAGGGTAAAAGGAGCTAATTAGCAGGGAGGGAAGCGGCAGCACTTGCAGCCTGCTGACAAGACTCCTGTAGCCTCGTTAGCACTGTCAAGTGCTTGAACACCTAAGCTCTGTGTCTTGCAGCAACCAAGGACTCCACATAAATCTCAACACACTGGAAACCACTCACATTACAGTTTTGCAGACTAAGGCAAAAGGAAATCAAGGAAGCAATCAGCCTGGGTAAAAACACGATCCAGTTTGAGTTTGAAATCAGCAGTACTGTAACTCAACAGAGCGCTGGTCCTTCAGGAGCCCAGCTATAAAACCACTGATACAATCACAGAATGGTAAGGTTGGAAGGGACCTCAAGGATCATCTGGTTCCAGCCCCCTGCCACAGGCAGGGACACCTCTCACTAGTACAGCTCACTCAAGGCCTCCTCCAACATGGCCTTGATAGGCTACACGTTTCCTCTCTTTGAAGGAAATATGCTCGATCCAGACCACAGACAATACCCATTGACCCTCTCTTGACACATGGAACTGACTCTGGCATCCCCAGAGCTGAAAGAAAGAGCTATGTAGTCCAGGCTTAAAAAAGAACAGCCCCTGATGAGCCCAGCTCAGCACACTCAGCTGCATGCCACAGCATCTTTCCTCTGGGTATAACAACCAATATCAGGTAGTTGATTTCTCACAGGTACACTTCCACCCTGCAAACTCTTATATGTAACATTTACTATTCAGGAGGCTTATTTCCCTTTTTTGAAGGGCCAGAAAGCAGAGAGATCAAAATTCTATCAGTTCCAGTTTGACTACTGTGGTCCTTAACTCCTGAAGCAGCACACACAATCATTTCCATCTAGCACACTCCATGGAGATAAGACACCAGGGAGCAAACAGCTGAAAAGCAGACACTGGCACCTGCTGCTCTTGACACTCCAGTCAGCTCAGGGCACACAGGGCCTCAGGGGCAATATATCTTATGCCCCATCCTAGGGCTTTGCCATTTATCCTCTGTAAAACTGACCCTTCTCTCTTTAGCCCTTCCAAATCATTTCTCTTCCTTCAGCAGTGTGAAGGTCCCTCTCCCACAAGAGCAGACCTGGCAACAGAGGGCATCCAGTTGGATGTTTTCAAGCAAGCTGCTCTCCCTGTTACAGTGATGAGCCCAAGAAGAAATGAGTGATGCAGATCATGGCTGCTGCTCTCAGTGAAGATGTCTCTGCTGCTGTCACTGCCAAAAAAAAAGGCAAAAGGCAATTTGGAGCTGTATGTGCTGCTAGGTACTCCCTCTGCTCAACTCTCCAGGGGAAGCATGCTGAATATTAGCTGAACCCATCTATGTCTTCTCACAGACTCCATCAGGCTGGAAGGGACCCTCAAAGGTCATCTTTTCCAATCTCCTTGTTCACTCCATGCTCTTTGTGAATTGTTTTCACTCCAAATTGTTCCAGGGCTTTTCCTCCTCTCCTGGCCTATTCTTTGCTTGCTGTTCTTGGGCTGAATGATCAGCTACAAACACAGCCTGGAAAGGCTAAGCTTTGGAAGCAATCTGCCTAATCTGGTTTCTCTGTTACCCTCTGGCACAGAAAGTCCAGATTTTCAGGTATTAAGAGTTAACAATTTGTTAACATGAAGAGGCAGGAACGCTCGGACGAGGGTGTCAAAAGATTAGACATCCCCACAGCAATCAGCTGTAAGAGTCTGCAGAGATCAGCAGCAAAGTGTTGACAGTGAACCCAGCTCAGAGGCTCACAGCTGGAAGCATCTCCTTCCCTGCTGACTCTTCATGTGTAGTTTGGTTCATTGATGTGAGATCCTGACAGAGATTGCCATTCAGCAGATGCATTTTCCAGGCAAAGATGAGCATTTCTCTGGAGTTTGAAAGGTAAGCAACAGAGCATCACATAAATTTAACACAAACATCTACAGCACTGCACCTCCAGCAACTCTTCTTTACTGACTGACCAGAGCTGCTGTTTCAGGCAGGCATTTTGTGCCATGCTGGGGTCCAGCAGTGCTTCCAAATTAATCACCAGTCTGGAATCGTGTTCACAGTATCACCAAGGTTGGAAGATACCTCAAAGCTCATCAAGTCCAACCCATTACCATAGCCCTCAAGACCAGACCATGGCACCAAACCCACCTCGAACACCTCCAGGGACAGTGACTCCACCACCTCCCTGGGCAGCCCATTCCAGCAGGCAATGACTCTCTCAGGCAACAACTTTCTCCTCACCTCCAGCCTAAACTTCCCCTGGCACAGCTTGAGACTGTGTCCTCTTGTTCTGGTGCTGCTTGCCTGAGAGAAGAAAGCAACCTCCTTCTGGCTACAACCACCNGGGCCCAGAACTGGACACAGGACTCAAGGTGTGGACTAAGCAGTGCAGAGTCCAGGGGGAGAATGAGTTCCCTGCTCCTGCTGGCCACACTATTGCTGATGCAGGCCAGGATGCCATTGGCCTTCTTGGCCACCTGGGCACACTGCTGGCTCATGTTCAGGCGGGTGTCAATCAGCACCCCCAGATTCCTTTCTGTTTGGCTGCTCTCCAGCCACTCCCACCCCAGCCTGTAGCTCTGCATGGGGTTGTTGTGGCCAAAGTGCAGCACCTGGCACTTGGATTTGTTGAATGCCATAAAGTCTGTTCCACAAAGTCTGAATGGGGCTGTACTGAGAGCCACACACCTCTGTTCTGGAGAGGCAGTTTCTTCTTTTAATGGTCAGCTACAGCCTGAAAAGCTGTGGTCAGCTGCCTAAGGTCTTTAGAAGATGTGCAAAGTCCATCTGCCATCTACCAAAGGCAGCCCACCATAGGCATCACACCACTTAAGCAGGTCATCTGCAGCACTTAGAGCAGAGAGATGAGTACAAAGTCCTTGGAGAACACAAAACAGCCTCCAGTAGGCACAGGTGCATCATTGACTGTAGAGGAAGAAATCCAGATCAGAATTCAGGGTGGAAAAAAGAGTATTTAGTGAACTGCTTAAAACACAAATTGAGTGGATCCTCAGTCTGCTGATGGTACCTGATGAGTGCCTGACACCCAGGCAGGCTTTGCTACCATTCAGCCAATCCTAACCACACTGGAGAGCTGGGCACAGGGCAACCTCTTGAAGTTCAGCCAGGGGAAGTGTGGGGTCCTGCACCTGGAGAGGAACAAGTCCATGGATCAGTATGAGTGAGGGGGGATTTGCTGGGAAGCAGCTCCATGGAGAAGGACCTGGGAGTGCTGGAGGACAGCAAGTTCACCATGAGCCAGCAATGTGCCCTTGCTGGCAATGCTGCAAGACAGGTTAAGAAAAGAGGCAGCAAACACAAGCCCCTTTTTGCTGCTGCTGTCTTCCTCCCGCCTCAGAGATGTGGAGCCAGAAGAATAAGCAGCACTGCCAGGCTCTGCTAGGCTGGGGAAGAAAGGTGCAGGCAGGCAACTGGGTGGTTTCACAGCAGATGCTGCTCCCTCAGCTTTTCATTGAACACATTTAAATTCTCATTAAGGGCTTGTCAAAAGGCTGATCCAGAAGCCACCTAGGTCAGTCTCCACGCTGCCCCTCTTTGATGTAGACTGCATGGAAGCAATTAGGGAAGCTCTTACACCACCCTGACAGAGCTGGGATCTGGTTTCTGAACGTTCATCTGTGCTGACTGACAAAACTCCTGCTGACTGTGATACCTTACAGGCACCCTGGATCACCACCAGTCAGCAGCAGAACCTGTCAGCTTTTTCGGTCAGCCACAGCAAGAAACACAGTGGGAACCTCCTCACATCTTACTCCTGATTTGCAGAGGCTACCCTGGAGGTGGCTCTGAAAAGCTTGCAGGGGTCTTCTCCAGGAGGTGTGGTTTTCCTGACACTACTGTTCTGCAAATTTTTGACACAAGCCCAGACAAGCCCTGTGCAACAGATCTCATGGCAAAGCAAGGCAGATGACTAACTGCTGGCCAGTGCTACAGCAGGCACTGAACTCAGGTGGAGGTCAGGAACAGCCACTAGGGAAATGGGACCAGCAGCAGTTTGCAGTTAAGACATGTCTACAGCTTTTAGAATGATACACTAATAAGGGCTCTGCCCCAAGTGCCAGTTCTCATCTGGAACAGGATGGAAAGATGAAATCCAGCAACACTTCACATTCTTGGGGTTGGCAGAGCTCAGCCCCCAGTCCTGGCTTTTACCTCAAAGCAACCAAACTCAAGCTGCAAACCACTGAAGAACTGTCAAATCATTTTGCTTGGAAAAGACTTCTGTAATCATCAAGTCCAACCACCAACTTAACACCACCAGGGCCACTTAACCACATCCCAAAGTGCCACAGCCACACATTCCTTGAACACCTCCAGGGATGGTGACTCCTCCACCTCTCTGAGCACACTGTTCCAATCCCTGACAACTCTTGCAGCTAAGAAATTTTCCCCAACAGCCAATCTAAACCTCCCCTGGTACAGTTTCAGGCCATTTCCTCTCAGCTGTCACCTGGTATGAGGGAGAAGAGACCAACTCCACCTCACTTCAACCTTCCTTCAAGGAGTTGTAGGGAGCAATGAGGTCTCCTCTCAGCCTCCTCTCCTCCAGATTAAACAACCCCATTTCCCTCAGCTGTTCCCCATAAGACTTAGAATCATAAAATGGTAAGGTTGGAAGTGACCTCAAGGATCAGCCAGTTCCAACCCCCTGCCATAGGCAGGGACACCTCCCACTAGCACAGCTCACTCAAGGCCTCATCCAACCTGGCCTTGAACACCTCCAGGGAGAGAGCAGCCACAACCTCCCTGGGCAACCTGTGCCAGTGTCTCACCAATGTCTCACCAGTGCCTCACCTCACTTGTTCTCTAGACCCTTCACCAGCTTTGCTGCCCTTCTCTGGACATCTGAGCCACAGCTGAAGAGAACTAGGAAGGGAGAATTGTCAGAGTTTGTACACGTTTTGTACACACCCATCCAGATGCAGCATGAGCCTAGTTCCAGCATGTGGTAGTGACACCTCTTAGCACTCTGTGGACTTCAGTAATAACCCAGCTGGTGTTTCCTTAAGGAGAGCCTGCTGGGCTCACACAGACTCCCATCACTCCAGTGGGCCCAGGGTTCCAGGAAGAGAATAACAGAAGGTTAGGGGCTGGAAGGGACCTCAAAAGCTCATCCAGTCCACCCCCCCTGCCAGAGACAGGATCTCCTACACCAGATCACACAGGAACACATCCAGGTGGGTTTTGAATATCTCCAGAGAGGGAGACTCCACAACCCCCTTGGGCAGCCTGTTCCAGTGTTGAATCACCCTCACAGGGAAAGAGCAAATCATCTACAATCCACTCTGAAATCTTCACTTATTGATGAGTTTGGTTGTCCTAAAGTGCTCTGGTAACAGCAGTGACATTAGCTGAGGTTTAATTTTACTTGCCCTCAGTGAATATAAATGGCAGATGTCTTAGCAATAAACATCATTATTGGATTGTAATGACCTTAAGCAAATTCAACCAATCACCCTGAAGTCACAGATGCTCAGCCAAGCCAAGCAGAAAATTAAAAGTATTTCCCATAAGAAGACCAGACACTTTCTCCACCAGGTACTCTGGAGAGAGGGAAGTGACTTGATTTGCCACAGCAAGACCAGCCTACAAGGACAGAAATTTATGTTATAGATGGAACTGTGCTTCACTTGCAAAACTAAACTCATGAGCTATTTGTCACCTGTGCCAGTGCTGAGGAGCAATATGAAAATCTACTGCAGCATGCCTTTTCCTCAGTTAAACAGAGCCATGGGCTCATTCAAATCCAGTCACAGCAGCTAAGGAGATCTGGATGTGATCGAGTCAGCAATGAAGGATTCCCAGCTACAGCACATGGCAGCACTTAATAACCATGGAGCTTTTCTGGAATGCAAATGAACCTCTGAGGCAGCTCCTCAAAGTCCTTCCATTGTCAAAAAGACTGGCACAGTATCACCAAGGTTGGAAGAGACCTCAAAGCTCATCAAGTCCAAGCCATTACCACAGACCTGGAGACTAGACCATGGCACCAAGTGCCACGTCCAAACCCGCCTTGAACACCTCCAGGGTTGGTGACTCCACCACCTCCCTGGGCAGCCCATTCCAGCCAGGGCCCCTGCCCACCACAGAGGTGGTGTCTCTCACCCAGCCAAAGCTCTCCTGCAGCAGGGCTTTGGCATCTCCCGGGCACATACACCTCACAGGAAATGAACACTGACAGTGCCCAACCTACCTCACAAGATAAGCCACTGAAGGTCCTCCAGTGCCAGTCTACTGGCAAGCCACCTGCCACTCCTGCTCCTGGTCCTTGGGCCCTGCATACATGTGGGGGTACAGCTGATGAGTTGCTCCCATGTGTCAGGCAATGCAAGTCTCTGAGCCTCTGCAGACTGGGCCAGGCCTAGAGCTGGTGGCTGATGTCAGGGTCAGCTCATGCTTCCAGGGACAGCTTGTGAGCAGGGCTGTGAGGCAAATGAATCACTAGGCTGGTAGCCACAGCAGACTGCTCTGAACAGTCACACCTTGAGGGACCCTCTCCTGGACCATCCCCAAGCCAAAACACCCCTTGTAAGGTAGCAGCTCAAAACCAGAGAAGTCAAAAAGACTCCTCTGATTTTGTGCTGCTCTGGCATCTCTTAACCTGTAGGCAAAAAACATCAAGAAACTCCAAATTCTCTCTGCCTGTCTTGACAGCAGGCTGGGAAATCCTGACTTCTGAGGAGCAGAACATCCCTGCCTGCCTTTGGCAAACCTGTCAAGTGTCTCACTCTCTGGGACAGCCCTGACAGGGTCTGATCTCTCAGGGCTTCTCAGTTTCCCCTGACAAGACACAGGCTCTGCCTTTTAACTTTGCTGAGCTCAGATCATTACACAGATCCTCACAGCTGCCTGCTTATCCTTGCTGGCTGTGACACAAGTGAAGCATCCTATAGTAATGAGAGAGCAACACTGCCTCATTTGTATTCATCTCCAGATTAAATTAGGCTGTAGATCCATCTAGGACTTTCAGCAAGCAGCCCTTGCAGAGCCTTTGTATGTCTCCTGGGAGACATCTCCACACATGTTATACTAAAGAAGTGAGCTAGCCTGGAGGGTGAGGTGGTCAGCTGGGGCTGAAGCAATGCAGCCCTTGTTCTGTCTCCAGCCCTATAGCCTGAGCTCAGGTGAGTTAATTAAGCACTCCTTTCTTTGTACAGAAGATTCAAAATCACTTTGCCCAGCAGCAGCACTGGAGAATACATTCACATGGGGCTAAAATCCTTCCCAAGTGAGGGATCCACAAGTGTCCCAGAAACACACCTACTCAGCTGCTGCACCTTGTTCCCTTCTCACTCATACCAAACTTCTTCACAGGCAACTATGCTTTGGCAGTTTTTCTCTCTGTTTATCTCTGGTTTTGTCCTAGCCAGCTTGTGAGCACCCACCTGGTTTGTTTGCTACTGCACACCACTTGTTAGCCTGCCCAGCAGTACCTGGAGGCCTCATTTTCACCAGCATCATTTCCATTAGGAAAGATGGGATTGTGCCTGTGTGGGAAGCAGGAGGTGGGCAGATGGTGAGAATGTGAGAACAACCTGAGCTAAGAGGCATGGGCTAGAAATTCAATATCCAGGACCTGGTGTGGTTTAGGGGGTGGTAGGTTCCTGATGACACTTTGATTCAGCATCTGAATTACAGAGTGTGTCAGTCAAGCAGCTTCAGCAGGATCTCAGAAGCTGCTCATAGGTCCTCAAACTTCAGAGACTCACAGCCCTCACCAGGGGTACATTTTGCCTGGTGTCCCAGCTGCATCTTCTCAGCTGCAGTCCTCATCCATGTCTGAAATCTGCCACAGATGTGACTTCTGGCCACATTCTTCCACAATTCCATCCTTTTAGGGACACTCTTCCGATGCATCTCACACTTAATATCTTCTCTGAGGTCATTTCATCTCGACCTGCTTAGGGTCACAATCCCTCCTGTGACTGAAGAAGCCAAATCCTACCAGAAGAGATGCTCCACTTCAGCCCCTTGAGGATGCAGGCAGGGTGGAGGGTGGCACTCCTTGCTCCAAGGCAGCCTAAAGCATTCAGCCCCCAGGAAAAACAGGCAAGGGAGGGCTAAAGGTGACACCTGTGATTCAGAGGCTGCAGATTTCGTGCTGTTTGAAAGGTCATGACCAAAGAGAAGGTGGGAAATGGCAACTGCATCTTTAATATTCTGCACACACCTTCTCTCTCTCTCTCTCTTGCAGTTAGGTGTATCAGTCCTATAGCAATTGTAATGAAGATACAAGGCAGGAAAGAATTTCTTAAGGTAATTACTGCCTTCTTCCAGCAGTATTTACAAAGAGAGGAACTGCCTGACCAATGCAAGCATTGTTTTAGGCACTATTACACTCTACCTGCAACGAGCAAAACAGTCAACCAGAAGCTAATAATCATCAGGAGCAAATCAAATACTGCAGAGATCACAGGGTATGCTCCTCACCCTCCTTGCTCTCCCAGCCATTGTGAAGCTCTGAGTCAGTCACATTCCCACTGCCTGGTTCCACATTCAAGACAGCAGGGTCCAAACACCTCGGGAGTTTTTGTGAGGAGCTGGGCTCAGCAGGTGCAGAAAGCACAGCAAAGGACCAGCTCTCCATGCTGGATGAAGTAGCCTTCTCCTCAGTCAAGACATGCCCATTGTGCAGGTGAAGGACAGGCAAGGCTGGCTGCCAAACCACCATGCAAACGCACAAGAACTATCTCGCCCAGCAGAGCAAGAGTCCCTAACCCCATGTCCCCTCCTGGCATGCTGAACCACTCTGCAACAGCTGAGATTTTAGAACAATTCCAACATGGAAAGCTGCTGCTGCCCGTGCAGCCCTCCTGGAAAACCAGCAGGTAGGGAACATCATAGACCCATAGAATGGTAGGGGTTGGAAGAGACCTTTGGAGAGCATTGAGTCCAGCCCAAGATGCCTAAGGATAGTATCACAGTATCAGCAGGGTTGGAAGAGACCTCAAAGATCATCAGGTTCAACCCAATACCACAGACCTCAAGACCATGGCACCAAGTGCCACGTCCAAACCCACCTTGAACACCTCCAGGGATGGAGACTCCACCACCTCCCTGGGCAGCCCATTCCAGCAGCCAATGACTCTCTCAAGTCAACAACTTTCTCCTCACCTCCAGCCTAAACTTCCCCTGGCACAGCTTGAGACTGTCCTCTTCTTCTGGTGCTGTTTGCCTGAGAGAAGGTAACCTCCCCCTGGCTACAAGCACCCTTCAGGTAGTTGTAGACAGCAAGAAGGTCTCCCCTGAGCCTCCTCTTCTCCAGGCTAACCAATCCCAGCTCCCTCAGCCTCCCTCTATAGGGCTGTGCTCCAGGCCTCTCCCCAGCCTCGTTGCCCTTCTCTGGACACACTCAAGCACCTCAATGTCCTTCTTCAATTGAGGGGCCCAGAACTGGACACAGGACTCAAGGTGTGGCCTAAGCAGTGCAGAGTCCAGGGGGAGAATGAGCTCCCTGCTCCTGCTGGCCACACTATTGCTGATGCAGGCCAGGATGCCATTGGCCTTCTTGGCCACCTGGGCACACTGCTGGTTCATGTTCAGGCAGGTGTCAATCAGCACCCCCAGATCCCTTTCTGTTTGGCTGCTCTCCAGCCACTGCCACCCCAGCCTGTAGCTCTGCATGGGGTTGCTGTGGCCAAAGTGCAGCACCTGGCACTTGGATTTGTTGAGCTCCATCCCCTTGGACTCTGCCCATCTGTGCAGGTGGTCGAGGTCCTGCTGCAGAGCCCTTCTGCCCTCCAACCCAGTAACATCAGCCCCCAGCTTGGTGTCAGCTGCAAATCTGCTGGTGACTGACTCGATGCCCTGGTCCAGATCATCACTGAAGATGTTCCAGAGGATGGGGCCCAGCACTGCTCCCTGGGGCACACCGCCAGTGCCCGGCCTCCAGCTGCATGTGGCACCATTCACCACCACTCTCTGAAGGGAGATAGGCAGCATTAGAGTTTCACGGATTTCATAGAATGCACTGGGCTGGAAGGGACATCTGGAAGTCATCTAGTCCAGCTTCCCTGCAGTAACCAGAGACATCTCCAACAAGATCAGATTGCTCAGAGCTCCATCAAGCCTGACCTTGAATGTCTCCATGGATGGGCAAACCTGTTTCAGAGTTCCACCATGCTCACAGTAAAGGACTTCTTCCCTTCTGTACACCACGGTGCTGTCTCCCTGTTGTTCAGAGGCATCCTAGGACCCTATGAGCTTTCACCTCAACATGAGGAGAAACTTCTTTACAGTGAGGGTGATGGAGCCCTGGAACAGGCTGCATAGAGAGATTGTGGAGTGTCCTCTGGAGACTTCCAAAACCCACCTGGATGCATTCCTGTGCGAACTACCCTGGGTGATCCTGCCTTGGGTGGGAGGATGGACTTAATCTTTGGAGGTCTCTTCCAACCTCTAAGGTTCTGTGAGCACACAGCTCAGTCAGGGGACTGAGCAGCACCTGGCAAAGGCACTGGAGCCCCACAATGCAGCACTCGGACCAGCACCAGACACCCTTCCCAACCAAAGTGAAGCACCAAGTATGACTGTGGGTCAGGCCAAGAGAAAAAAACCCCAGGTCTTAAAATACACATCTCTCTAAGCCAGTAATTGCCAAGTAGCTCTGATCTAATGGATTCACAGGGAAGAAAGCTTCCTTCCAATTACCAGCCCCCTAATTTTACCACTGGTTAGCCATTCTCTGCAGAGTTCAGCCCTCACTCTGGCTCCTGCTCCGCACACTGCAGACCAACCCCATTTATTCTCATTATTTCCCAAAGAATATTTGCCTTTTTTTTTTCCTTCTTCTTTTTTTTTCTTCTTTTTTTTTTTTTTTTTTTTTCTCCTTTTTTTAAGCAGCTCTTGATATTTTCATTCCTGGGGCAGCAATCTGTTTCTGTGACATTCTCAGAATGGAAACAGTGGACACTCTCCAAACCGCAGGACAAAGCCAAAAATATTTCCCTGCTCAATGGGTACTGAGAATTGTCCATTAGTTGTTCAATGCAGCACTGGATTCTCAGCTCAGGTTTTTGCAGAGCCAAGGCAGCAGGGCTCTGAAGGGGGCCTGCAGGAGGGCTGGGGAGGGACTGTTGACAAGGTCTTGTAATGACAGTATGAGGAGGAATGGGTTTAAACTGGCAGAGAGGAGATTGNGGGAGCCTTCTGAATTCAGGCAAAGGAATCCCTCTGGACCTGAAGGAGGCCCAAAGATGATCCAAGGGCTGGAGCACCTCTGCTATGAGATAGGCTGAGGGAGCTGGGAGTGTTCATCTTGGAGGAGAAAAGACTCTGGGGGACCTTAGAGCTGCTTTCCAATACCTGAAGGGATCCTCCAGGAAGGCTGCAGAGGGACTTTTCGTGAGGGTGGATAGAGACAGGACAAGGGGGAATAGTTTGAAGTGGAGGGAGAGCAGAGTTGGATTGGATCTNCAGGAGACCTTAGAGGAGATCTAGTTCCAACCCCCTGCCATAGGCAGCGACACCTCCCACTAGCACAGCTCACTCAAGGTCCAACCTGGCCTTGAACACCTCCAGGGAGGAAGCAGCCACAACCTCCCTGGGCAACCTGTGCCAGTGTCTCACCACCCTCACTGCAAACAACTTCCTCCTAACATCCAGTCTAAATCTCCCCTCTGCCACTTCAAACCCATTGCCCCTTGTCCTGTCATTGCAAGCCCTTGTCAATAGTCCCTCCCCAGCCTTTCTGTAGCCCCCTTCAGATACTGGAAGGCTACTATCAGGTCTCCTGGAAGCCTTCTCTTCTCCAGGCTGCAGAGCCCCAACTCTCTCAGCCTGTCCTCACAGCAGAGCTGCTGCAGCCCTCTTGGTGGCCTCCTCTGGACCCGATGCCACACTTCAATATCCTTCCTGTGCTGGGGGCTCCAGAACTGCACACAAATCAAAGCCAAAGGTCAGTCATGACTCCAGTCTGAATTAGTTGTTGGTAGTGAAATGAAGGCTTAAAAGATTAAGACTCATGCAAGCTAAGTGTATGACAGAAGTAGGTTAAAAATAGATTACAGGAGTCCAAGTGTCTTCATCAAACAGTGTTCTACCTGGTTGTTAAGTCTCTGTTCACTTTCCTCCTTCCCTGCTTTGTAACCCCTATTCCTTAGGCATATTTTCACACTGAGGTGAAACTGAGCACATCAGCTGCTGATGCTGCAAGACATTCTCGTCTGACACCAGGCTGAAACAGTGAAGCTTTTTTAAAAGCTTTTAAAAAAAAAAAAAGAGCTTACACAAGGGTTTAGTGTGAGAGGGAAGAGGGACAGAAGGGAGCCTTCTGAATTCAGGCAAAGGAATCCCTCTGGACCTGAAGGAGGCCCAAAGATGATCCAAGGGCTGGAGCACCTCTGCTATGAGATAGGCTGAGGGAGCTGGGAGTGTTCATCTTGGAGGAGAAAAGACTCTGGGGGACCTTAGAGCTGCTTTCCAATACCTGAAGGGATCCTCCAGGAAGGCTGCAGAGGGACTTTTCGTGAGGGTGGATAGAGACAGGACAAGGGGGAATAGTTTGAAGTGGAGGGAGAGCAGAGTTGGATTGGATCTCAGCAAGATGAAGCTTTGAGTAGCCAAGTCTAGTTGAGAGGTGTTTCTGCCCATGGTGGGGAGGATGCAGCAGATGATCTCTGAGGTCGCTTCCAACCTGAGTCATTCCAGGAGTCCAGGAAGTCAGACAGAGAAGGCAGTCCTTTTTTTCACCCCAATATATTGAGGAATGGCACCTGGTCACCAACTAGATCCCTTCCTTGACAGAAGAAATAAACTAGAAGAGCCTCTAAAAAAACCCCTAGAACATCTCTGGCACAAGCCAGGGCTCTTAGTTCCCTGCTCCATCCAGAGCAGCCTGCCTTGCTCTGGGGAAAGGTAAAATAGAGCTCAACACAAAAAGGCAGCAGCTAAGTGGCAACTAACAAAGCAAGCTATGCAGATTAAAAGTCACTATCTAATGCTGGAGTGACTTGCAGCTCATGCTTATACTGCTTTAACTTCTGCACTTTTCACCAACTTCTTCTCATCCTTCATCCTCTCGTTCAACGCTGCTAAAGGCTGGGGTTTAGTGCCTGATGAAGACAGAGGAGGACTGGGTGAAAGGGAGAGAGCAGCAGAGCTGAAAAACAGAGAAGAAGCTGGAAGGGGGGGGGATTTTTAGAGCTGACCAAACTCTGCCTGTGCTGCCCTGAAGTGGAGCTGAATTAAGCTTCCAAGAATCCCACATCCAAAGAGAGGACAGGAGAAGCAAGGGAGGATTTGTGAAGCAAACATCAGAGTGGGAGAAGGCAGGATAAAAGCACTGAGGCTTGGTGAGGACCCTGGGCTAAGGTCAGTCTCCCCACACAGAGCTGGTTTGCAACCATGGGGAAAAGCCTAATCAGAAGGCAGATGGCAGGCTCCATGCCTCTGTCTCTTCCCTCCTATATGGACTGCTGCTGGAGTTCAGCTGGAAGTGAGGAGATTCAGACTGGATGTGAGGAGGAAGTTCTTCAGCATGAGAGTGATGAGAGCCTGGAATGGGTTGCCCAGGGAGGTGGTTGAGGCCCTATCCCTGGAGGTGTTTAAGGCCAGGCTGGATGAGGCTCTGGGCAGCCTGATCTAGGGTAGGGTGTCCCTGGCCATGGCAGTGGGGTTGGAGTTGGATGATCCTTCCAACCCTGACTGATTCTATGATTCTAAGATGCAATTTGTGATTCTGTGAACCACAGGAGAACTTCTGTTTGAAGGGCTGTATCTGCTGTCACTTCATCTCTTGCAGCTTTCTCATACCCTTTCTGCCAGCAGAAAGCAAAGCAGAGACAGTAGCTAAATAAGCAAGGTCTGTGTCTTAGCATCAGAGGTTGTGTTAGTTTGAGGCTAATTGGAATATTTTAATGAGAGAAATTAGATCACTGGCTGTGAAAAGAAAATAGTAGTGATGTCTACATCACTCATTTGTTCTGCTGAGAGAGATAAAACCAAGAAACATAAAGCCAGTCAGTCAGTCTCTGGCTGGCTGCCACCTGCTTCACTAACTCCTCTGCCTGGACCTGCATAACTCAAGCTAATCATTCTGCTTCTAACACCTTATCTGGTGTCCTGCAGCTCACCCCTTGCACATAAGAGATTCTGAGATAAGGGAGGAAGGGTGGAAAAAAAGGAGGGGAGTTGGTTTGAAAGCCCTCCTGGGTGGTTCTGCAGTTTGGGAGGGGGTTTGTATTTCTGTATTACTTTTAACTTTTATATAACTGTATCTAGTTGCAAATATCTGTATTTATTGTGTATATATGCTTGTAAATCCTGCCACACTGTAAATATAGCTTCATTCCTTAACTTCCAGCCAGCTGAGCTACTCTGGTTAATTTGTGGAGGGGCAGGAAACTCCCAAACTACCACAGAGTCAGACAGACAACTGAGCATGCAGCTACAGACACATCCAACCTGCACTACTGCAGCATCTGGGGAATGAGAACAACTCTTAATGTATTTCCACATACCTAAAGCATCCACTGCTTGAAAATTACACCTGCTGCCTGGATGAAATCAGGCAAATCTTCCTTGGGGTGTGTGTGCTTGTCAGACACCTGCAGAAAGTTGTAATAGGCTGCAAGAAGGAAAAGCTTCCAAGACTCAGCACCACAGCCAAGTGAGCTGCACTCAGCCATTCAACAAGGCCAAGTGTAAGGTCCTGCACTTCGGTAGGCACAATCCCAAGCACAGCTCCAGGCTGGGTGGGGAATGGCAGAGAGCAGCCCTGAGGAAAA
>VWZE01020790.1:69255-80297 GCA_013396675.1 Eubucco bourcierii | reverse complement strand
AGTCCCTCCCCAGCCTTCCTGTGGCCCCCTTCAGATACTGGAAGGCCACTCCAACTCAGCGGTGTCTTTTGAAAGGGCAGACCACTGGCCAGGGATACCAGCTGTGCTGACTTCGTGGGGAATGGTTTAACTGAAAGCTATGGTAGGCTCCTTGAGGATAGCTGCTAGCTAATTTATGGCAATGCACATGATGATTCAGAGCAGAAAATACAGGGCCTCCTACACTAGGAGGCAAAACCATCTTCTCTGGCATGTGCAGACAAACGGCTGCAATTGACATATGACGCTAGTTCCGTCCTGTAAACACTTGGTGACACCCATAACAGAGAGGAGCTAGGCAAAACGACAAGTTATAGAATCATAGAATGGTAAGGTTGGAAGGGACCTCAAGGATCATCTAGTTCCAACCCCCTGACATAGGCAGGGACACCTCCCACTAGTACAGGTTACTCAAGGCCTCATCCAATCTGGCCTTGAACACATCCAGGGAGGGAGCAGCCACAACCTCCCTGGGCAACCTGTTCCAGTGCCTCACCACCCTTACTGTAAAGAACTTCCTCCTAACATCCAGTCTAAATCTCCCCTCTGCCAGTTTAAGCCCATTGCCCCTTGTCCTGTCATTGCAGGACCTTGTAAATAATCCTTCCCCAGCCTTCCTGTAGGCCCCCTTCAGATACTGGAAGGCTACTATCAGGTCCCCTCGAAGCCTTCTCTTCTCCAGGCTGAAGAGCCCCAACTCCCTCAGCCTGTCCTCACAGCAGAGCTGCTCCAGCCCTCTGATCATCTTTGTGGCCCTCCTCTGGACCCGCTCCAACACTTCCATGTCCTTCCTGTGCTGAGGGTTCCAGAACTGCACACAGTACTCCAGGTGGGGTCTGACGAGAGCAGAGTAAAGGGGCAGAATCACCTCCCTTGCTCTGCTGGCCACGCTTCTCTTGATGCAGCCTAGGACTCGGTTGGCTGTCTGGGCTGCATGTGCACACTGCAGACTCATGTTGAGCTTTTCATCAACCCAGGCTCCAAGGTCCTTTTCCTCAGGGCTGCTCTCCAGCCATTCACCACCCAGCCTGGATCTGTGCTTGGGATTGTGCCTACTCAGGTGCAGGACCTTACACTTGGTCTTATTGAATTTCATCAGGTTGGCCTGGGCCCAACTCTCCAGCCTGTCCAGGTCCCTCTGGATGGCATCCCTGCCCTCTAGCAAGTCGACTGTGCCACACAGCTTGGTGTCATCTGCAAACTTGCTGAGGGTGCACTCCATTCCTCTGTCCATGTCACTGACAAAGATGTTAAACAGCACTGGTCCCAGCACTGACCCCTGAGGGACACCACTTGTCACTTGTTCTGGGGAACAAGTGGAAATTAGGCCTTCATTGTAAGCACATCTGAACTAAGGAAGAACACAAACATCTACCACAGCAAGTGTTTTGGGATAAACTCTCATCTCCACACACGCTTTTGGGAGCACAAACCTTTTCTCGCTTTAACTCCAACAACTGCTTTCCAAACTGGGTGTCCAGCAGCGGGAGAAGAGGGAATGCTTTTAAAGTAGGTTTAGGCTAGATGATAGGAAGAAGTTCTCCAGTACAAGAGTGGTGAGACTCTGGAATAGGCTGCCCAGGGATGTTATGGTTGTCCACTTCCTGGAGATGTTCAAGGGCAGGTTGGATGAGGCCTTGAGCAGCAGAGTCTAGTTGAGAGGGGTCCCTGCCCATGGCAGGGAGGTTGGAGTAAATGATCTCTGAGGTCCCTTTCAATCTAAGCCATTCTGTGATTCTATGAAATAACCAAAAACTAGAGATCTATTCAAGTGAAAGTAACCTTTCAGGACCCAGAGGCTTGTAAATGCTACTTTGAAGTCACACAGGCAGGGTGTTTGGTTTTCAGGCACCAGATGTCTGTACAAACCCAAGCACCTCTGAGAATTCGTCAGAAGAACAAATGGTACCAAGGTTCTGACACTTGTACCTGTCCCAGGCTGGGAACTATAAGGTTAAAAAGAGTCCTCTGGGGACTGGTAGATTGTTATTCAATCCCATAATTCTGCTATCTCTTCATAAGCTCAGAGCATGGCCAGCTNGGGGGGGGAGGACTGGAGCACTGGGGATTGTAGATTTAGTTTTGGGTTGGGGGAAAATTCAGGGGGGTTCACTAATGGCTTTGTAATTTCTGTCTGTAACACTCTCTCCAAATACAATTCTGGTTTTTCTCCAATTCGTTTGAGAGCTTTACTCTGTCGGCTCTTTAAACCCATGACATACCTCTAGAGCCAACTTTCTGGGGCAGGTGGAGAGGGGAGGCTAAATAACTTGGCATGTTTACAGCTCCAGCACCTCTCATCTTCACTTCCACTGCAAGCCTTCCATTCCCTCCCCTGAACCTCATAGTGGCTTTCTCTAGATCCAGCCCTACAGGGCAGCAACTTCTCAAGACAGAAGCTGCTTGCCTTGTTGCCCTGTGGTTACCTGAATGCTTCTGCACCAAAACAGCAGCATTTCCTGGGGGCTTTTTTTTTTTTTTTTCATGATGCAAAAAAGGTTTGCAGGGCAGGGTGCTGAACTACAAATATCAGGTTAGTTTAGAGGACACTTCCATCAGAGCTGTCAGCACAAATGATTTCTCCTGCCACGTCCAACGCCTCCTCCCAAGCCCAGGCTGTGCCCGTGCCCCAGTGAGTGACACTTATTGCCAGGCAGATTGGCAGGTGTCTCCTCCAGCTGAGAGAGACATTTAACTGGCAAGACCAAACCATATTTTCCACATGCAAAGACTTCATTGCCTGAGACAGACATTGGAGAGGGCTCCCAGTCACTTCAGGCACGTGGGTTGTGCTCACCCTGTAGCTGTCCAAGCTGATTTAGGTTAAAGCATACATATACCTTGTCTTATAAAATTTAAGTCTCTCGACCTTAACAAAAAAATGAGTCCCTCTCAAGTGCTGGAGGTGCTGAAGAGCTTCTTTACAGCTAACCTACCTGTCCCGCTGCTTTACAACTTACCCCAACACAACACAAGGTATGAAATTCATGACTTTGAAAGTAAGGTACAAGGTCTATGATCTTTACTGGGCTAAGTCACCAGAGGTTTTAATTTATATCAATTAAGGGTGAGGCCTAGTGTCTTTGAAGAGACATCTGTCAAGACAAACAAGAGTGAGGCCACAGCAATCATCACAGTGTGAATGGTTGGAGCTGCTGTAGAACCATCGGCCTGTGAACTCTTGCACTGAGCACCACCCCAGCCAAGCTGGCAGACTATGGGAACTATACATGCTGCACATCTCCAGTGTCTTGAACCTGACCCAGGACTTCATTGTTAACCAAAGTCCAAGCAGCCAAAGCCAGTTTGGGCATGGTCTGCTCAGGGTACTCCCTGCCAGTGTGGCTGCACCAGAAGCAGGTCCCCCCCAGATGGGCTACTGGAGCACAAGAGAACGGCAGCACCCCAGTCCTATGGGGTTCAGGACCCAGCTCTCAGGCAGCCAGCTGAGAATTGAGGATCCCTTCCTCCCCTGGGAAGTTTTCCAGTTTGTAGTTTTAAATGCAAAATACAGCTGCATCCTCTTCTGCATTTTTTTGTTTTCCAGTCTAACATTTGGGAGGTTTCTAAGTTTTAAGTTAACGAAACTCTGAGACACTCCATGGATCAGTATTTCATTGCACAAGTCAATCATTAAGAAGTCATCACCTCTCAGGTCCAAGGAGAACTCAGTGGCACACCCAAAGGCTTCATTCATCTAGCACTGTTCCCTATGTGGGCAACAAACATCTTTCCAATCCTCTCACAGTCTCCAATGGCTGGAACCCTAACTCAAGGAGCATGTCAGTGGTGAGCAGCAAAGCACAGCACAAGCTAACAAGGTATGCTGGGCTTATTACCTGGAAACCCTCACTGCTGCTAGCAGCATAGTATGGAGCTGGATTTGGAAATCGTTGCTCTGCAGAATGTGGCCTTTTTCACTGCATTATAGAATCACAGAACGGTAGGGGTTGGAAAGGACCTCCAGAGATCATATAGTCCAATGCCCCTGCCAAAGCAGGACCACCTAGAGCAGGTCACAAAGGGACTCATCCAGACAGGTCTTGAAAGACTCTAGAGAAGGAGACTCCACAATTTCTCTGGGCAGCCTGCTCCAGGCTTCTGTCGCTCTTAGAGTGAAGAAGCTTTTCCTCGTGCTGAGGTGGAACTTTCTGTGTCTTGGTTTGTATCCATTGCCCCTTGTCCTATCCCATCACAGGACACCAAAGAAAAGAGCCTGGCCCCTTCTTCTTGACACCCACCCTTCAGATATTTATAAACATCAATAAGATCTCTCAGTCTCTTCTTTCTCCAGACTAAACACTCCCAGTTCTCTCAGTCTTTCTTCACAGGAGAGATGTTCCAGTCCCCTCAGCATCCTTGTAACCTCCATGGGAAGCTCTTTAGTACATCCCTGTGTCTCTTCAACTGGGGAGCTCAGGACTGGACACAATACCCAAGATGTGGCCTCACCAGGGCAGAGTAGAGGGAGAGGAGAACCTCCCTTCACCTGGTGGCCACACTCTTCTTAACACACCCCAGGATACCTTCTTGGCTGGAAGGGCACTACTAACAATTGCCTCCATTTTCAAGCAGTGTTCTGGTGCATATACTCAAGAGACACCCCCTAGCTTTAAGGAGGAGCATCAGCCAACTTTACCCACCAGCAGACTCCCAGCCCACCTCCCACGAGGGAGGACGCAAAGCTAAGCCAACGCACGCAGGCGGCGTTGAGCAGCTAAACAAGAAGCAAGGAGAACACTCACGGGCAACAATAAAGATCTGATCACACTGTGGGGCTCTGAGGGGGCACTGCTGCTAAAGCAGCACTCGAGTTTAGGTAACATCTTCTCACAACTTACCTCACAAATCTTTTCCAAGGAAGGGACAAAGAAATCATCGCAGACAATCGCCAAAGCGTAAAACATATACACGGCCTGCAAGGGAGAAGAGCAAATGAGTCTGCAGATTGCCTCACAGAAACAAAGTGCAGCATCCCAACTTGGCCCACTTCTTCACAAAGCAAACTGCCCTTGCAAGAATTATTCACACAGCTCTCTGGGGTTTAACAGGCAGATACAAAGTACTTATCCAAAGGTTCTGACAGCCTATCAAAAGCTGCCAGTGTTGCATCATCATTCTGAAGACTTCTTTACTTTTTGTTTGTTTTTAATTCTCTGGATATCATGAAGTCATGCTTAAAAGGAGTGTGACCAGCAGGACAAGGGAGGTGATTCTGCCCTCCTGTTCTGCTCTGCTGAGACCCCACCTGTGCTACTGCAGCCAGTGCTGGGGCCCTCAGCACGAGCAGGGCATGGAACTGTTGGACCAGGTCCAGAGGAGGCCACGATCAGAAGGATGAAGAACTTCGCCTGTGGGGACAGGCTGGGAGAGCTGAGGTCATTCAGCTGTCTCTGGGGAGACTTTAGAGTAGCCTTCCAGTACCTGAAGGGAGCCTACAAGACATCTGGGAAGGGACTGTCACTTAGGGAAGTTTCTGTGCTACTCTGCCATTGCTCATAAACACAGATGCACAGATGGCATCAGATTGGAAGAGACCCTCAAAGCTCATCTTGTCCAACCCCTCTGCAGTCAGCAGGGACACCTCCAACTACATCAAGCTGCCCAGGGTCACATACAAACTAGTGTAACTCAGGCATGTAGCCTTATGTGACAGTTTGGGAGTTCCCTGCCCACCCCCCCACCGCTGTAAAATGACCCAGACTAGACTCAGTGGCTAGAAGTTAAGGACTAAAGCTCTGTTTAAGGACTGAAGCTCTATTTACAGCTCAGCACAATGTACAAGCAGAGATAGACACTATAGACAGGAATAGTTACAGACATAGACAAGTTAAAGGGAATGCAGAAACACAACTCCCCTCCCAGAAATCAGAGACCCCAGCAGGGGCTCCCAACCACCCTTCCACCTTCTCCCCACCCCTATACCTTTCCCCAAGGTTTGCCCCACATGCAAGGTGAGCTTGGAGGATCAGCCAGGGGGGTTAGAAGGAAAGTGGTTAGTGACAATTAATCGGCAAAGAGGAGCCAGAAGCTAGACCGCCCCAGACGCTGTGCCCCTACAGACACAGTTATCTATATTTTGGTTTCTTCTCTTAAACATCTCAGCAAGCTTATGAGTGAAGTAGATATCACCATGCTTTCCTTTCACAGTCTATAGGGTAATTTTCTCTATTAAAATATCCCAATTAGCCTCAAACCCGTACACCTTACACTGCAAAATATACCCACTAGTGTAACTTAGGCAAGTAGCCTTACACTGCAGAACATACCCACTAGTGAAAGGGTAGATATAGGGTAGAACATACCCACTAGTGTAAGGGTAGAACATACCCACTAGTGTAAGGCAGATCTTGCCTGACAAATTTAGTGGCTTTCTATGATGAAGCCACAGCGACAGTAGACAAGGGAAGGGCAACTGATGGCATCGACCTGGACCTGAGTAAGGCATTTGACTCTGTCCCACATGACATCCTGGGCACCAAACTGGAAAAACATGGACTGCATGGGTGGAGCACTGCTGGGTAAGGAATTGGCTGGCAGGTGGCACACAGAGAGTGGTGATCAAGAGCACAATGTCCACCTGGAGACCAGTGCCAAGTGGTGTCCCTCAGGGGTCAGTGCTGGCACCAGTGCTGTTTGACATCTTTGTCAGTGACATGGACAGAGGAATGGAGTGCACCCTCAGCAAGTTTGCAGATGGCATCAAGCTGTGTGGCACAGTCACTTGCTAGAGGGCAGGGATCCATCCAGAGGGACCTGGACAGGCTGCAGAGCTGTGCCCAGGCCAATCTCATGACATTCAACAAGGCCAAATGTAAGGTCCTGCACCTGGGTAGGCACAATCCCAAGCACAACTCCAGGCTGGGTGGTGAATGGCTGAGAGCAGCCCTGAGGAAAAGGACCTTGGAGTCTGGGTTGATGAAAAGCTCAACATGAGCCTGCAGTGTGCACATGCAGCCCAGACAGCAACCGAGTCCTAGGCTGCATCAAGAGCAGCGTGGCCAGCAGGGCAAGGGAGGTGATTCTGCCCCTTTACTCTGCTCTCGTCAGACCCCACCTGGAGTACTGTGTGCAGTTCTGGAACCCTCAGCACAGGAAGGACATGGAAGTGTTGGAGCGGGTCCAGAGGAGGGCCACAAAGATGATCAGAGGGCTGGAGCAGCTCTGCTGTGAGGACAGGCTGAGAGAGTTGGGGCTCTGCAGCCTGGAGAAGAGGAGGATTCCAGGACACCTTAGAGTAGCCTTCCAGGATCTGAAGGGGGCTCCAGGAAGGCTGGGGAAGGATTATTTACAAGGTCCTGCAATGACAGGACAAGGGGCAATGGGTTTAAACTGGCAGAGGGGAGATTTAGACTGGATGTTAGGAGGAAGTTCTTTCCAGTGAGGGTGGTGAGACACTGGCACAGGTTGCCCAGGGAGGTTGTGGCTGCTCCCTCCCTGGAGGTGTTCAAGGCCAGATTGGATGAGGCCTTGAGTGACCTGTACTAGTGGGAGGTGTCCCTGCCTATGGCAGGGGTTTGGAACTGGCTGATCCTTGAGGTCCCTTCCAACCTTACCATTCTATGATTCTATGAACTTAGGCATGTAGCCTTACGCTGCAGAACAGCCCAGAGGACCACTAACATTAGCAGACTAACAGCATCCTCCCAACACCTGAAGGAGGCCTACAAGAAGGCTGCAGATGGACTTGTTTCCAAAGGCCTGTAGTGATAGGAGGAAAGGTAATGGTTTAGAATTAGAGAAGAGCAAACTTAGATTGGATGGTAGGAAAAAAATCTTCACTATGAAGATGGTGGAACACTGGCACAGGTTACCCAGGGAGGCAGTTAAGGCCTCATCCCTGGAGATAATCAAGGTTCTGAGCAACCTGGTTGAGTGGAAGATGTCCCTGCTGACTGCAGGGCGGTTGGACTAGGTGACCTTTGGAAGTCCCTTCCATCCTAAACCATTCTATGATTCTATGAATTCTGCTGGGTACAGCAGAGCCCTTGATGTTGTGGAGAGAGCACCAGCAGCTGACATGATACCACCAGCTAACTGCATCAACTGTGCTAAAGGAATCAGAAGGCTCACAGCCACCGTGCATCACAGAAAGAAGGATCAGGAAAAGCCCCAGAGAGAGGCATGGCCAAATCCCATTGAAATACAACGGACTGCAAGTGCCCAACTCCACCCTGGGTGTTTTGATCTGCTAATCACATTATTCTGCAGTGGGCCAAGCCATTGTTTGCCCTTCCCAACAGGCACTAATGCCTTTCACCAGCACTAATCTGTACATCAGCAGCCCTGAAAGCTGAGCACATCCCCTCTACATGGCATAAGCAACAGTCCCAGGGCACTGGGCATCACACAGCTGCTTGGGCTTCCTGCTGCTGCTGCCAAGTTCTCCCCAAGGAGGGCAAGGCAATGAGGATGGAGAGGAGACAACAAACCAAGCGAGCACACGCTTGAAAGCCAAACCAGGTCACTTCGGCATCTGCCTCCACACACCGCACACAGTCTTTGCCTCCTGCGTGTTCTTCTTGTTCTGCCAGGCCAGATGAAGTTTGTGTTGCAGGCAGTGTCCACCAGGAACACAAGCAGTCTGGATGGATGTCAGGTGCAAGCTGGCCATCAGTCCCAGTTTAGGGAAATCCTTCTCAGAGATTTAAAATGAGCATTCAAGGGATGTGAGGGGGTCAGGGTTTGCACCGTCTCCAGTGCAAGCATAAACAGCAAGGCACAGTCGTGGCACTTACCAAAGCTACACTACAAACCCTCATAAAAAGTCTGTCCCTGGAGTCTGCAGAAAGCTGGGAGGGGACTTTTGACAAGGGTTTGTTGTGATAGAACAAGAGAGAATGGATTGAAGCTTGAAGAGGGTAGATTTAGACTGGGTGTTAGGAAGAAGTTCTTTGCAGTGAGGGTGGTGAGACACCGGCACAGGTTGCCCAGGGAGGTTGTGGTTGCAGGTGCTTAAGGTCAGGATGGATGAGGCCTTGAGCAACCTGGTCTAGTAGAAGGTGTCCCTCCTTATGGTAGGGGAGTTGGAACTAGGGGGATCTTTAAGGTCCATTCCAACCCAAACCATCCTATGAACCTCATTGTGTCCTGATTTCAAGAGGGCACAACCACAGCCCCAAGAGGTGACAAATCAATTCTCTTGTGTCCACAAGTCCACACGTCTCTAGGATCAGGTACAAGGCAAAAAGAGGACTGAAATGAGCAGGGACACTAAATAAATGAACGTGAAGGAACTGCTGCTCTGCTTTCTGTAATCCTCTTGGAGGCAGTGAGGGATGCCAGGCTGCTGTGTCTGCTGAAGGCACTGAGCCAGCACCTGGCTGGAGTCAGATTATTGTGGGTGACTTCAGCAAATTTTAACACCAGGCTGATAAAACAGATCAGGCTGAACCCACACTGACTTATGCTCTCGAGCATTTATTTTTAATGACCTCATTGTTGTCACAAATCTGCTGGCTGGGAGTCTTCCCTACATTTTATTTAACTGGCTTGAGTGCAAATCAGTGTTAAGTGTCCAAAATTCAAAGAGATTCAGACTAGAGAACAGCTTGGTTCACAAACTAAAACACTGACAACAACTCTTGGTAACTGAACAGATGAAGACAAGAGTTGTTACTTCCTTAAAAGTTATTTGGGGTTTTTTTTTTAGTGGTGTTTTGTTTGTTTGTTAAACAAACAAGCAAACAACAACAAAAAAATAACACTTTGGGCCAGCAGGAACTCAATCAAAAAGTTTAATTTTATGTCAAGTCAGACTTGTAAAGATTGAGCCCAGACACCAGTCCAGGCTATTTTATGTGGAAAGAAAGAAGACAGCATCAGGGTTGAGTAAGTCTGGTGTAGATGTGGGATGTGGAGGAATGCAAACAGAATGGCTTTAACACTGTGCAGCTGACTAGGGGGCATCAGCCTCTATTTAAGTGAACTTCAGAAACCAGCAGAGTCCCACTGCTTCTTCCTTCAACATATGCCAGGCTGTGCTCACAGGCACCATGGGAGCAGCAGATTTAGCACAAGCAGCAGGGTGGCACTTGCTGAAGTCTGTTCCACTTGAACAGCTATGGGGAATAGAGAGAGCTGTTGGGGGAACATGGGTGGGCTATGGGTAGAGCTGGAGCATGATGTGTGTGATGGCAACAGGGGCACCACGATGGGCAGAACACAGAAAATAAGCCCCAGCATCATTCAGCTGCATTCAGCTCAAAAAGAAGACACCACAGAATCATAGAATGGTTTGGGTTGGAAGGGACCTTAAAGATCATCCATTTCCAAGCTACTTGCCACAGGCAGGGACAACTCCCACTAGCCCAACTTGCTGAAGGCCTTGCAGCTGGCCTTGAACACCTCCAGGCATCTGTGACCTCCTTGGGCAACCTATTCCAGTGTCCCACTGTAAAGACTTTCTTTCTAATCTCCAGTTTAAATCTGCCCTCCCCAGTCTTCAATCCATTCCCTCTCTATCACAAGCCCTTGTCAGAAGCCCCTTCCTAGATTTCTCATGAACCCTTTTCAGGTACAAGGTCTCTACAGAGCCTTCCTTTCTCCAGACTGAACAGCCTCAATTCTGCCTCCACAGGAAAGGTACTCCAGCCCTCTACTCATCTTCCTGGACTCCTCTGGACCTGTTTCAGCAGTTCCATGTCCTTTCTTATGCTGGAGGCCCCAGCACTGGATGCAGAGCAGAGGGACAGAATCCCTTCCCTGCCCTGCTGGTCATACTTCTTTTGATGCAGCCCAGCATACAGCTGCCTTCTGGGCTGCCAAGGACCACTGCCAGTTCATGTTGAGTTTTTCCATCAGCTGACACCCCCAAATCCTTCTCCTCCAGACTACCCTTGAGCCACTCCTCACCCAGCCTGTATTTGCGCTTGGATTGCCCTGACCGAGGGGTAGGACCTTGCACTGGGCCTTGCTGAAGTCTTTAAGGAGGCAGCCTCCTTAAGACATTCTTCCTCCCTAGAAGGACATGGAAGTGTTGGAGCTAGTCCAGAGGAGGCCAC
>VWZE01020790.1:41818-54009 GCA_013396675.1 Eubucco bourcierii | reverse complement strand
GGGGGTTGGAACTAGATGATCCTTGAGGTCCCTTCCAACCTTACCATTCTATGATTCTATGAAATGGCTCCCAAGAGAATGCTTGTCCATATAGAATCATAGAATGGGAAGGTTGGAAGGGACCTCAAAGCTTAGCCAGTTCCAACCCCCAGCCATAGGCAGGGACACCTCCCAGTAGCACAGGTCACTCAAGGCCTCATCCAACCTGGCCCTGAACACCCCCAGGAAGGGAGCAGCCACAACCTAATGTGTTGGTGAGTGTGCTTATAGGAATCTGCTCCTCTTCAGACAGGGTTCTGTTGGCTAATTTCAGTGGTGGTTTATTTCAGCAGCACTGCCAGCACTGGGTTTAGGTTGTAAGACTGATTGCAGCAATAATTAGTTTCATTTGAGTGAATGCTACTTGTTTAGATCCCCACAACCCCCCTTTTAATGTACCTTCATTAGCAAAGTAAAGGATTTGTAGACTTTTGCTCTTTTATATCACATAATCACAGAATGCCAGGTTGGAAGAGACCCCAAGGATCATCTGGTCCAACCTTTCTAGGTGACAGTGGAGTTTAAATACAGCTTCATATGCAGCTCAGGCTTCTCTCCTGTGAACTTAGCAATCTTGGAATGGAATTGTTTTGTGTCAGTTTTATATGCAAAGAGCAGAAGGAAGGATGTCTGAAGTACATAAGTTGCTCTGATTTGCTAAATATATTTACTTAAAATACAAGTGTCTAAGCACTTTAAGCACCTTGCAGATGATAGTGCTGGCATGGAGAAGTGAGAGGATTGCCTTGCTTCTCTTCTGAGTGAGGGGAGAAGGGAGCTGATCTTTTGTGTGTCAGGAATGGGAGCTTAAAGGAAAAATCTGGACAGCTTTGGGGTCCTGTACTTGGGAAAACAAATAATCACTCATCCTCTGCATATGCATTGTGTGTTAAAGGAATGCAGCTGAAACAGAAAGTTGCATAAGGCAGTCCCTTCCAACCCCTAACATTCTGTGATTCTGTCATCTCTAGGCTTTGCAAACATTTGCTCTGCAGAGAAATGAGCTGAAATGCTGGCAGAACAGATCCAGGCACAGGCACTGGCATGTTCTTGAAGGATGATTCCATGGGTCATGCTGGGAACCACTTGGGGCACACCTCCAGCACGGTGCCATGGCATCATGGGCTGCTCACACAGCCTGTTAGGCTGGCTGTGAGGACAACCCTGTACCTAGTTGATGCTGGAGGGGGTGGCTGAGCTTGGTGTGCTCCCCAAGGGTGTGTGCACAGCAGTTCTCTGACAAAAACAGGGCTGTTCTGACTCACAGACTGGGCTCCTGTTTTTTAGGCTGTCAGCTGGTAGATAAGACAGGCCTCGTGCCCTCATTGTCCAGAATTAATCTCCAAATAATGTAAAACACTGATTACATCAAAGTAAGAAAACAGTTAATGGGATGTCTAATGCAAAATAACAAGGAGACTGTAATAGCTTTAAGCATTGAGAAATCTGAGGAAGCTTAAGGAGCATTAGAGCTGCTACACAGATGAGCCTGGACAGTTTGAATGTTGGGATTCATTTGCAGGCAGCTAATCCCTGCAGGAGAGAGGCACAGCCTGCGACAGCTGCAGGGCTCAGCTCTGCTCCCAGGGGCAGGGTGGGCAGCCAGGGCTCAGAACAGAGCCTGCTGCCAGGGCCAGGGTAGTGTGGCTGCCCCCTGGGCTGAGGTGGTGGGACTGGCCTCTCTGGAGATGCCTGCAGTTGCAGTCACCCCTAGGAATCTGCTTTCTCCCAGCTGAAATAAAACAGTCCCTGTCAATGCTGCTCAGCAGAAAGGGGCCTGGGGCTGGTGGCTGACAGCTGGCTGAACATGAGCCACAGCTGGCCTGGACCAGCAAGAGTGTGGCCAGTAGGAGCAGGAAAGTGATCGTGCCCCTGTACTTGGCAGCGGTGAGGCCACACCTCAAACACTGGCTTCGGTTTTGGGCCCCTCACTACAAGGTGCTGGAGCATGAACAAAGAAAGGCAATGGGGCTGGAGAAGGAGCTAGAGCACAGGTCTTATGAGGAGCAGCTGAGGGAACTGGGGTTGTTCAACCAGGAGAAAAAGATGCTGAAGGGAGACCTTCTCACTCTCTGCAACTACCTGAAAGGTGGCTGTAGAGAGGTGGGGGGTCAGTCTGTTCAACCAAGTAACAAGTGACAGGGCCAGAGGAAATATCCTGAAGTTGTGCCAAATGAAGCTTAGATTGGTTATAAGGAAGAATGTCCCCAATGAAAGGGTTGTCAGGCAGGGTTGTGGAGGCTGGATGAGGCACTCAGTGCCATGGTTTAGTTAATTAGAAGGCTTAGGTGATAGGTTGGACTTGATGATCTTAGAGGTATTTTCCAACCTGGTTCATTCTGTGATTTTGTGGTGGAGTCTCTAACCCTAGAGATATTGAAGAGTCATGCAGATGTGGTGCTTAGGGATATGGTTTAGCTAAGGACTTGTCACTGTTAGGTTAATGATTTGACTCTGAGTACCACCACCAAGGTTGGAAGAGACCTCAAAGCTCATCAAGTCCAACCCATCACCACAGCCCTCAAGACCAGACCATGGCACNTTACAAGGTCCTGCAATGACAGGACAAGGGGCAATGGGCTTAAACTGGCAGAGGGGAGATTTAGACTAGATGTTAGGAGGAAGTTCTTTACAGTAAGGGTGGTGAGGCACTGGAACAGGTTGCCCAGGGAGGTTGTGGATGCTCCCTCCCTGGATGTGTTCAAGGCCAGATTGGATGAGGCCTTGAGTAACCTGTACTAGTGGGAGGTGTCCCTGCCTATGGCAGGGGGTTGGAACTAGATGATCCTTGAGGTCCCTTCCAACCTTGCCATTCTATGATTCTATGATTCTATGATTCTATGATTCTATGCTTGCCTGAGAGAAGAAAGCAACCTCCTCCTGGCTACAACCACCCTTCAGGTAGCTGTAGACAGCAAGGAGGTCTCCCCTGAGCCTCCTCTTCTCCAGGCTAACCAATCCCAGCTCCCTCAGCCTCTCTCCATAGGGCTTGTGACTCAATGGTCATGAAGGTCTATGAAAGCAGCAGCTTTGATTGACCCAAACTGGAACTGCTTCCTTGGAAGAGGAGAGAATAAGAAAGAGAAAAGATGGAAAGAAACATTTCAAAGTTGTTCAGAAGCATTTTTGGCTGCAGGCTGTTGCTGACTGTCCCCTGCTTGAATGTAAAAGAGGAGGAAAAAAATGAGGATTTAACATTCTGGGTTTCTTCTAAAGGTCTATGAACCAGCAGCAAGGAAAGAGTTAAGAGCATTTCCGTGTCTTCCATGCTTAAACAGGAGACTGTCTGCTTTTGGTGGAGGGTGAAGAATAAATAGGCAAAGCTCAAGCCTTCATTCCTGGGAGGTTAAGTGTCAAATACCAGGGCTGCTTGTTCACTGAAGAGCTCAGAGATCAAAGTCTGAACACCCCCAAACATTACAGGGCTGCTCTGGAGTGGTAGAGATGCACTCACCCCAGCATGAATTCTCAGGGACTTTGAAGGTGGGAGGCAGAAGAGCCTCTCTAGAAATGCCATCCCTCATCTATGAGGATGCAGCTACAAGACCCTATCTATAGTGCATCTATCATATCTATGGTCTTGTAAGCAGCAGGCAAGCATGACAAGTCTCCAGGTAGTCTCCTCTGCTCTTGACTTAAAGCTGATGAGTTCTTCAAAGAGGGGCTAGAACCAAAAGCTCAAAGGAGGAGCCCTGCTGGGGTGAGGTTCTCCACTGACACCATGTGGTGCTTGCTACAGGAGCTGTGGACAACTCCATCAGGAGCCTAACAGAGTGAGTGAGTTTTTGGCTGTGACACACTGTAAAACAAACTGAATCATAGAATCATAGAACCAGTCAGGGTTGGGAGGGATCACAAGGTTCATCTACTACCAACCCCCCTGCCAAGGAGGCTCCACAACCTCTCTGGGGAGCCTGTTCCATTCCTGAGCCACACCTTAGGCACAACTTTGGCAAGCTTTTTGGGCACAGTCCCCAAAGTTAATCTATTTGTTTTCAGGAGATGTTTTTTTTTGTCATGCTAATCCTGGTTCCAAGCCACTCGTTGAATGGGGATATGGCCAAGGCATACCAGGAGAATTTGCCCCCCTGCTTTAAAGTCAGGACATCCTTGTTTTCCAGCACTTGGGATCTTGAGAAATGAAAAGCCTCTCCCTTTTATCTTCAAGATAAGAAGAGATGCAGCAGCTGTGCCTGGTCTTTTCCAGGTGGCTTTATAGAAGTGCTTCTTGCAAAATACTGCCTTTATAGCCAAAGCATACCAGGAGAATTTGCTCCCCTACCCTAAACTCAGGACATGCTTGCTTCCAGCACTTGGGATCTTGAGAGATGAAAAGCCCTTCCCTTTTGTCCCTAAGATAAGAAGAGATGTGGGCAGCAGTGTCTGTTCTTTTCCAGGTGGCTTCTTGCAAAACACTGCAGCAATCCAGGCTGGGCAGTGCCTGGCTGGAGAGCAGCCCTAAGCAGAGGGACTTGGGGGTGCTGGTGGATGAGAAGCTCAACATGAGCCAGCAGTGTGCACTTGCAGCCCAGAAGGCCAAGCAGAGCCTGGGCTGCATCAGGAGAAGTGTGGCCAGCAGGGAGAGGGAGGTGATTCTGCCCCTCTACTCCACTCTGGTGAGACCCCACCTGGAATACTGCAGCCAGTTCTGGAGCCCCTGGGACAAGAGGGATGTGGAGATGCTGGAGTGTGTCCAGAGAAGGGCCACGAGGATGCTCAGAGGGCTGCAGCTGCTCTGCTGTGAGGACAGACTGAAAGAGTTGGGGCTGTGCAGTCTGGAGAGGAGAAGGCTCCCAGGTGACCTTCTTGTGGCCTTGCAGTATCTGAAGGGGGCTACATAAAAGCTGAGGAGGGACTTTTTAGGCTCTCAGGGAGTNGGTGTTTAAGGCCAGGCTGGATGAGGCCCTGGCCAGCCTGATCTAGGGTAGAGTGTCCCTGCCCATGGCAGGAGGGTTGGAACTGGATGATCCTTGTGGTCCCTTCCAACCCTGACAGATTCTATGATTCTATCATTCTATGACTTCATGTTCAAATGAAACAGGAATACAAAAGCTGAGAGGTTTTAGCAAACAGTTGCCAGAGCCTTGCTGTGACAGACTTCAGTCTTCTCCTGAACAAAAGGAAACAGAACCTTTTCTGTAAAGGTCACTTTCTGCTATTTGACTTAACCTCTCTCTGAACCATATGCTGCTGCATGTTATTATTCCTGATTTCTTCCCCATTTAGATGCATTTACTTGTTGTCCCCAGACCTCAGATGTGCCTTTGACCTATTCATCCACGTTGAGACTGAGGTAGAACCTTTGTAACTTCACCAGGGTTCTGCTTGGACATACAGGTTGGATTGCTTCAAGGCTTTACTTTGTGTGTCTGGAAAAAGCATCTGGGTTCAGGGAAACCTCTCCTGGACCTGACTTGTTTTGTGTGTGTGTGCTTGGCATAAGGGAGCAGCCACATCGTGGAGCAGGATTCGAGCCTGGAGGCTCACTGCAGTACAACACACAAGAAAGTGGGGGGGTGACAGAACCACAGGAAGACAGGGCTTGGAAGAGACCCAAAGAGATCATTGAGTCCAACCCTCCTGCCACAGCAGGACCACACAATCTAGCTCAGGTCACAGAGGAATGCATCCAGACAGGCCTGGAAAGTCTTCAGAGGAGGAGACTCCACAACCTCTCTGGGCAGCCTGTGCCAATGCTCTGGGACCCTTACAGTAAAGAAGTTCTGTGTTGAAGTGGACCCTCCTGTGCTGCAGCTCACATCCATTGCTCCTTGTCCTATCCCAGGGAGCAAGTGAGCAGAGCCTGTGCCCTTACTCCTGACCACCAACCCTCAGATATTTTATAAACACTGATTAAATCCCCTCTGAGTCTTCTCTTTTCCAGACTAAGCAGCCCCAGACCTCTCAGCCTCTACTCACCAGGCAGTGCTCCAGTCCCCTCATCATCCCTGCAGACCCACAGAAAGGCAAGGGGTGGAAGGGACCTCTGCTCACTGAGCCCAACCCCCAAACGTGCAGATGCCCAGGCCTGAAGGCTTCACAAGGTTTGGACGTGGCACTTGGTGCCATGGTCTGGTCTTGAGGTCGTGGTAATGGTTTGGACTCGATGATCTTTGAGGTCTCTTCCAACCCTGGTGGTGGTGATACTGTGATAAAAGTGCCTCACTCCAAAGGAAAGGCATTTTGCCATGTCTGTACCACCCTGAACTTCTCAAACGTTGAACATGTGGAAATCAAACACCTCTGGCATTACCAGCAGCTAGGTTGGGAGGCTCACCAAGCCAGGCATGCTTCAGAGCTGTGTGCATTTCACACTCAGGTAAAACAGCACTGCAGTCTAAAGCCAATGGCCAGAGCTTCCCTTCCTAGAACTGGTGCTGNGTTTTTGGAGGGGGGGGGGGGGGGGGGGGGAAGCTTGCCATGGCTGGTCTTCTCAATCAGTGATTTCTCACAAGAGCTTCCTCCAGGAAAGGAAGCAGCAATGTTTGCTCTCACTTCCCATGCAAATCAGCTGCCAGTTCTGAATTCCCCATGGTGCACGTGGGTCATCATTTCATATTCCTCCACCCTCTCCCTTCTTTCCTTCCTCCAGCCCACACAAAACTCACCACACTTTAAAAACCATGCAGCTTTCTCCCATTTTATTCCTACCATGTCTGTTTTGTCTGGCTCATCCTGCCAGGAGACACCTGGAAAGGGATACTTGGCAAGGCTCAGCAGCTTTAATTGAGATGCTCCTATCAGTTTGCTTCTTGCTGTGACCTGTGACACAAGCACTGGTAAGGTAGCAGCTGCCTGTGATTAAAACCCTGCATTTTGCCTGGTCTACCAGGCTGTTCATTGGCAAGGGATGCTAAAGACCACTGTGGTGAGGGAAAGCATCTGGAAACAGCTGGCATGGCATAAGATGATAACTCTAATTTAATTTAACCTGCTGGTGCTGTCACCCAAAGTCCCTGTGCCCCTAGGCATCTCTGGGTGGCCAACACTGGAACAGGTTGCACAGGGAGATCATGGATGCTCCCTCCCTGTTCAAAGCCTGGTTGGATGGGGGCCTTGAACAACCTGGTCTAGTGGAAGTACTCCCATCTGGAGTCCTGTGTGCAGTTCTGGAGCCCCCAGCACAGGAAGGACATGGAACTGTTGGAGTGGGTCCAGAGGAGGGCCACAAAGTTGCTGAGAGGGCTGCAGCAGCTCTGCTGGGAGGACAGGCTGAGAGAGTTGGGGCTCTGCAGCCCGGAGAGGAGGAGGCTTCAAGGAGACCTTAGAGTAGCCTTCCAGGATCTGAAAGGGGCTACAGGAAGGCCAAGGAGGGGCTATTGACAAGGTCTTGCAATGCCAGGACAAGGGGCAATGGGTTTAAAATGGCAGAGGGGAGATTGAAACTGGATGTTAGGAGGAAGTTCTTTGGAGTGAGGGTGGTGAGACACTGGCAGAGGTTGCCCAGGGAGGTTGTGGATGCTCCCTCCCTGGAGGTGTTCAAGGCCAGGTTGGATGAAGCCTTGAGTGCCCTGTGCTAGTGGGAGGTGTCGCTGCCTATGGCAGGGGGTTGGAACTGGCTGATCCTTGAGGTCCCTTCCAACCTTACCATTCTATGATTCTATGATTCTATAAGGAGTCCCTGCTCACAGTAAAGGAATTGGAATTGTCCCTGCTCACAGTAAAGGAATTCCCTGTGAAATAGATGACCTTTAAGGTCCCTTTCAACCCAGACCATTCCATGATTGTATGAACTACTCTTGGTGGAACAAAAATGGATGGACCCATGCAGGCTGCGGCCAAGAAAAGGAGAGTTTGGAAGGCTGCTTGGAGAGAGCTGCTTTGTGTTCCTGTTGATTAAAGTACATAAATCCTTAAGTGAAGGCTTAACTGTGCAGGTATTAAGGAGAGCAGTTTTAGAGTGATTTGATCACTGGTGAGGCAAAGATAGAGAGAATGCTGTCTGAACATCCACTGCTTGGTAGCAGACAATGCTCTAAAGCTGTTGCATGGTGTGGGATGGTGCCATCAGCCACGGATGCTGTCTGGTTTACAATGCTGTGGGCTACCCCTAGCTGTGCCAGCTGCTTATTCTCAGCAGTTCAGTGGGGACATGAGTAAAACATTAGGAAAATGATTTATTATTGGTGGATCAGCACAGCTCTCTTCCATTGTAGATCACAATGCTGTCATGCAAATGCCATTTCTATCTGGCAGAAAAGACACCATTAATATAGATATATTTACATATATAGCATTTTATATATATTTATATATGAGAAAGGTACTCTGCTCTGCCCTCAGAGAGAATGTGACCAATCTTTATTGCTTGTAAGGATTTAAGGAATACTTTCACAGTCCCTTGCTCTCCTGTACTCTGTGACCTAAAGCCCTTCCCATGGGGTTGGGATGCAGGGAATGGTGCAGAGCACTGAGCCATCCATGTCTATGCCAGTCTCCAAGTAGTGGTGGCTGTGAAGCTGAACATCGTCAGCAGCTCCTGAGCCCCCTCACATTGTCAAGGTCACCCTAACAGGTCACTGCTCTGGGGTTGAAGGATGGACACTGAAACAGGTTGCCCAAGGAGGTGGTTGAGGCCTCAGCCCTGGAGATCACAGTATCACAGTATCACCAAGGTTGGAAGAGACCTCAAAGCTCATCAAGTCCAAGCCATTTCCACAGACCTCCAGACCAGACCATGGCACCAAGCACCACGTCCAAACCTGCCTTGAACACCTCCAGGGACGGTGACTCCACCACCTCCCTGGGCAGCCCATTCCAGCAGCCAATGACTCTCTCAAGTCAACAACTTTCTCCTCACCTCCAGCCTAAACTTCCCCTGGCACAGCTTGAGACTGTGTCCTCTTCTTCTGCTGCTGCTTGCCTGAGAGAAGAAAGCAACCTCCTCCTGGCTACAACCACCCTTCAGGTAGTTGCAGACAGCAAGAAGGTCTCCCCTGAGCCTCCTCTTCTCCAGGCTAACCAATCCCAGCTCCCTCAGCCTCTCTCCATAGGGCTGTGCTCCAGGCCTCTCCCCAGCCTCATTGCCCTTCTCTGGATGCGCTCAAGCACCTCAATGTCCTTCTTAAACTGAGGGGCCCAGAACTGGACACAGGACTCAAGGTGTGGCCTAAGCAGTGCAGAGCACAGGGGGAGAATGACCTCCCTGCTCCTGCTGGCCACACTATTGCTGATGCAGGCAGAGAGGGAGACTCCACAACCTCCCTGGGCAGCCTGTTCCAGTGCTTTATCACCCTCACAGGGAAACAATTCTTCCTCAATTGGTCACTTTTCTCCCTCTCCTTGCCACTGAATTCCAGCAAGTACAGCTTCAGTCCACCTTTTTTAAGACTGAAGGGGTAGTTCATCGCAGCGTCCCACGCTTGGCAGCTTGTCCATCCTCCTGGCTGATCCTGTTGCTGCTCTTTGAGCTGTCTGCAGCTGCTCTCTATCCCTCCTGAGACGGGACAACGAGCACACCAGGCTGTGCCTGAGACAGATGCATCTATGTGATGTATAATGATGTTCCCTCAAGTTCTCTGTTCCTGTTGTGGTTGTTGCTAATGATGTATTTGCTTTCCTGTTGGGAGCTGGCACCCTCTGAGCACCTCGAGCCGGGCGCTGGAGCCAAGTGATCTGTCATCTGGGCTTAGGCAAGAGCTGGCAGCCAGCTGCTTGGCACAGCTACACGTCTGGCTGTTCCTCCAGCTGCAGAACTGTAGTTGTCTCCGTGACTTTTAATGACAGCTGAAGTGGCCTTGATATTGTGAATAGCAACTGACTCTAAGTGCCCAAGCTGCAGAGCTGAATGCTGGTATCCAATCCAACCCACTCATGTAATTTTTTTCAAGTGATGCCTTTTTGAAGCCTTATCATCTACCTCACGATGGGATGTGCAGCCCACTTCTGAAGAGCTCTCTGGAAAGCAGCAGCCAGACAGAGGCCACTGGGTGAAGGAGTTATCCCAAAAAACTATGCAAAGAGAAGCTGAGCCTCTCCCCACCAAGTGTTGGGATGCATTGGGACTGCAGTTGTACTGATTTGACTTAACTCTGGCCATGAAGTGACAAGTGACCAGAAGGATGAGGGAGATGATTCTGCCCCTCTGATCTGCTCTTGTGGAATCCCACCCAGAGTACTGCATCCAGTTCTGGTGCCCCAGCGTAAGAGGGACTCAGAAGTGGGTCAGGAGCAGGGCTGTGAAGATGACCAGAGGGCTGCAGAACCTTCCTTATGGGGACAGACTGAGAGACCTGGGGCTCTTCAGCCTGGAGAAGGTTCAGGGGAGACCTTATAGCAGCCTTCCAGTACCTGAAGGGGCCTACAAGAAAGCTGGGGAGAGACCTTATACAAGAGCTTGTAGTGACAGGATGAGAAGGAATGGATTGAAGCTGGAGGAGGGAAGATCCAGACTGGATATTGGAAAGAAACTCTTTACTGTGAGGGTGGTGAAATACTGGAATAGGTTGCCCAGGGAGATTGTGGATGTCCCCTCCTTGGAGGTGTTCAAGGCCATGCTGGATGAGGCCTTCAGCAACCTGGTCTAGCGGAAGGTGTCCCTGATCATGACAGGGGGGTTGGAACTAGATGATCTTTAAGGCCCCTTCCAACCCAAACCATTCCACATGCACACACATCTACACACATTCCCACACCAGTGCAACATTCCATTGCAACGTTAGGGCCATGAAGATGCTCAGAGGGCTGCAGCAGCTCTGCTGTGAGGACAGGCTGAGAGAGTTGGGGCTCTGCAGCCTGCAGAAGAGAAGGCTTCCAGGAGACCTTAGAGTAGCCTTCCAGGATCTGAAGGGGGCCTACAGGAAGGCTGGGGAGGGACTATTGACAAGGGCTTGCAGGGACAGGACAAGGGGCAATGGGTTTAAACTGGCAGAGGGGAGATTTAGACTGGATGTTAGGAGGAAGTTGTTTGCAGTGAGGGTGGTGAGACACTGGCACAGGTTGCCCAGGGAGGTTGTGGCTGCTCCCTCCCTGGAGGTGTTCAAGGCCAGGTTGGATGAGGCCTTGAGTGAGCTGTACTAGTGGGAGGTGTCCCTGCCTATGGCAGGGGGTTGGAACTGGATGATCCTTGAGGTCCCTTCCAACCTCACCATTCTATGATTCTATGATTCCAGATATTTATTTCTCTGAAGCAGGAGACTTTCATGACAAAGGGCATTGGGAGGATTCAGCTTTTGTACTCTGAGTATCGGGGAAAACCAAGCGAGCATCGCATACAGACGAAGCAGAGTGCACAGCAGGTTCCCCTGCAGTTAGGCTCTTTGCTTTATGGTGACAGGCAGGCTCAGAGCCTAATCTCTGGCATAAAAATCATATCAATCAAGTATGTCACCATAATATTCATACATCAGAAAGACAACACTGGCTTTAAATAGGTACCAGCAGTTGCAGAAGACGAGGTGCTTGCACAATTCCAGATCTGAAGAGCGCTTTTATCGCTCCAAAACTGAAAGCCCCTAAATATAGGACTGCTATTAAAAATTCATGAGCTTCAGCAGCTATTTATCAAAGTCATGGAAACAGGATCTTTCCACGATGGTGAATGGCTTGACATTCATTACTAATAAGCAAATGCACACTTTATTACCAGTTTAGAAGGGAACATTGCTGCTGCTGCTGCTGCTAACCCAAGGAGCGTCGCATTAGCGCTAGGAGTCAGCGTCAGGCTTTGCTACGGCACACACATTATGGCTGCCATCTGGGTGCCTCACACTGATCAGTTCACAAATGCCAGCTTTGTGGAGCATGTCTGCCCAAGGGTTGAGTTGGAAGGCTCCTCCAAAGGTCAGCCAGTCCAACCCCCTCTGCAGTAAGCAGGGGCATCCCCAGCTAGATCGGCTTGCCCTTGTTGAGCCTCACCTTGAATATCTCCAGGGATGGGGCCTCAACCACCTCCCTGGGCAAAAAGCTGTCCCAGTGTTCCACGACATGAGATTCAACAAGGCCAAGTGTAAGGTCCTGCACCTGGGTAGGCACAATCCCAAGCACATATACAGGCTGGGTGGGGAATGGCTGAGAGCAGCCCTGAGGAAAAGGACTCTGGGGTCTGGGTTGATGCAAAGCTCATCATGAGCCTGCAGTGTGCACATGCAGCCCAGACAGCAACCGAGTCCTAGGCTGCATCAAGAGAAGCGTGGCCAGCAGGGCAAGGGAGG
>VWZE01020790.1:21469-34211 GCA_013396675.1 Eubucco bourcierii | reverse complement strand
AGACTGGATGTTAGGAGGAAGTTCTTTACAGTGAGGGTGGTGAGGCACTGGCACAGGTTGCCCAGTGAGGTCGTGGATGCTCCCTCCCTGGAGGTGTTCAAGGCCAGGTTGGATGAGGCCTTGAGTGAGCTGTGCTAGTGGGAGGTGTCCCTGCCTATGGCAGGGGCTTGGAACTAGATAATCCTTGAGGTCCCTTCCAACCTTACCATTCTATGATTCTCTGATCACTTGTCAGGGTGGTGTCTCCATGACTTGTGAGTTACAGCTGGAGATGGAAGAAAGCCTCACAGAGACATTTCCCTATAAGAGCTCAATTTAATACCTTCTATTCCTACATCAAACATCACACACCTCATTCACCCTGTCCCACTTTTGTTGTCCTGCCTTCCAAAATGGAAACCTATTAAAAAAACAAAACAAAACCAAAAAAAAGCAGGATTCCAATTCCCAGGGAAATCTGTCTGGTCAAAGGGCTGCATCCTGGGAGAAACTAAATTACAGATCTTGAACAGCCCCTGCCTGCTGTTGGCAGGGCTGGAGCTGGTGAAGGGAAGTGTGACTCAACAAGGCTCTCCTACTACAAGTTGCTTTCCATGACAGACTCTGGAGGAAGTGCACTGTGCAGACCCTCAGTGTGCAGACCACATCCTGTGCTGCTCTCCTGGGATGACAAACCCAGCCCCTCCACCTGTACCATGCCAGGTTTAGGGTAGATTCCCACTCAAGGCTCCCAGCTACCTTCAGCTGCTGTGACCAATACCTGCTGCATACAAAATGAGAAGCCTGTGGTTGTTGCCTGCATTCTGGTTTACCTGAAAGCTTTCCATTCCACCTTCAGCAAGTGCAAGCACAATTAAGAGAGCACTTCATCAAAAGGGCACCACCAGCACTGTCCTCCACAGGTGCTGAGTATGATTCCTCTGATCTGCTCTGGAAACCTGTGATAGCACTCTTCAAAACTGGGCTCAGGACCTTCCTGACCCACAGGGAAAGCATCAGTGTTTAAACTTCCAGTATTTCACAGATGCACAGACTGCATCAGGTTGGAAGGGACCCTCAAAGCTCATCTTGTCCAACCCCCCTGCAGGCAGCAGAACAGCTCCAACTACATCAGGCTGCCCAGGGGTACATCAAGTTTGGTCTTGAAGGTCTCCAGGCACAGGACCTCAACCACATCCCTGGGCAGCCTGTGCCAGTATTTCACCACTCTCACTGTCAAGAGCTTCCTCCTGATGTCCAGCCTCCCCTGCTCCAGTTTCAAACCATTGCCTCTCATCCTATCACTCCAAGCCCTTCTAAACAGTGCTTTCCCCAGTCTTCCTCTAGGTCCCCTTCAGACACTGAAATGCAGCTCTAAGGTTTCCCTGGCACCTTCTCTTTTCCAGGAGGCCAGGAAGATGATCAGAGGGCTGGAGAAGCTCCCCTAAGGGGACAGGCTAAGAGAGTTGGGGCCATTCAGCCCAGAGATGGCTCTGGGGAGACTTGATAGCAGCTCTCCAGTACCTGAAGGGGGCCTACAAGAAAGCCACAGAGGGACTTTTAAAAAGGGCTTGTAGTGATAGGATGAGAGGGAATGGATTGGAGCTTGAGGAGAGCAGATTTAGACTGGAGATCAGGAAGAATGTTAGGAGGAAGTTCTTTACAGTGAGGGTGGTGAGGCACTGGAACAGGTTGCCCAGGGAGGTTGTGGCTGCTCCCTCCCTGGAGGTGTTCAAGGCCAGACTGGATGAGGCCTTGAGTGAGCTGTGCTAGTGGGAGGTGTCCCTGCCTATGGCAGGGGGTTGGAACTAGATGATCCTTGAGGTCCCTTCCAACCTTACCATTCTATGATTCTATAATTCTATGATTTAAGAAATTCTTGACAGTGAGAGTGGTGAGACGGTGAAACAAGTTAACCAGGCAGGTGGTGGATGTCTCTTACCTAGAGGTGTTCAAAGCCAGGCCTTGAGCAACCTGGTATAGTGGAAGGTGTGTCTGCCCATGGCAGGGGGTTTGGAACTAGATGATCTTTAAGGACTTTTCCAGCCCAAACCATCCTATGAATCTGTGAGTTGCTTCTGGTCATTCAGCAAGTGAGGAAGAGGCTTTCCTCAGCCTCCAAATGATCCAGGCTCCAAAGAGATGTCATCTGCAGAGCCCAATTTCCTCCTCTGACCTATATGCCTGTGTGCCACGTGCAGGGAACAAATGCTAGGCACTTTCAAAGCACTTCAGGGAGGTTTAGCTAGAAGGGCAATGGATTTCAGTGGCAATTACACAGCTAAATACCACGTACCCCTTGGTGGCATAACCTTTGCATAACTGTTACACTTCTCTGCAGTGAATAATCTGCAAACAGCCTCACCAAGGGCCTCTCACTGCTTCCTGCACTACTCCCCTTTCACAGGTGCACCCACTAGGAAACACCACACACCTCAAAGTGGTCTCTGGTGTGCTTCCAGGTGTCCTCTCAGCAATGCAGAAGCCCAAGCATGGCATTTCCTTCTGCTGGCCTACCAGTAAACACCAAGGCAGGGAGCCTGAGGGGATTAGGAGCCTGTCTCCCACTATCACCACTGAGCATCCCCTCTGGGAGAATAGGACATGCAAGCCTTTGCTGCAGACTCTTATTTCACACATGGAGACCTGCGTGCACAGCAACTGCGAGTCCTGCCGGCAGGAGCTCTGGGTGTTTGCAAAAGACAGAGGGCACAGCACAACACTAAACACTGCCAAGCTTCATGGTGCAAGGCTGCTGAGCAGGCAGCTCTCACCAAGATCTCTAGGAAGTGGACACAAACCAGAGAAGAACACTGTGGTTGAACTGGTCTCACAGAACTGGATGGCTCAAGGCCAGGCAAGGCATCCCTGTGAACGCCAACAGCCCACTTTATGGGCTCCAAAATGCCCAGATGGCTTCAAAAGTGAAGCATTACTGAAAGGCAAGGCTGTGGAGCTTGGAGCAGGTTCCTCCCACTGAGCTGCAGGTGGCTGAGAGCCAGGCTCCACTTACCAGCCAGGCTACCCCAGAGGCCATGTCTACAGGGACACCACTGAGACTGGTCACTTCAGCCTGGAGAAGAAAAGGCTTCGAGGGGACCTGATAGTAGCCTTCCAGTATCTGAAGGGGGCCTACAGGAAGGCTGGGGAAGGATTATTTACAAGGTCCTGCAATGACAGGACAAGGGGCAATGGGTTTGAACTGGCAGAGGGGAGATTTAGACTGGATGTTAGGAGGAAGTTCTTTACAGTGAGGGTGGTGAGACACTGGCACAGGTTGCCCAGGGAGGTTGTGGATGCTCCCTCCCTGGATGTGTTCAAGGCCAGATTGGATGAGGCCTTGAGTAACCTGTACTAGTGGGAGGTGTCCCTGCCTATGGCAGGGGGTTGGAACTAGATGATCCTTGAGGTCCCTTCCAACCTTACCATTCTATGATTCTATGGTCCTGACAGTGCCTGCAGCACAGGAGCACCTACAGGTGCATGAGATGCTCAGCTCCTCAGCTAGCTCTGCGTAGAGTCTATGACAGACTTGAATTCACTTCAGCAGCCTACTTCTGAACACTGCCAGCACAGCCACAAGTAGCTCTGAGGACTCTTCAAGGCAGTAACTTTGGTACTTTTTTGCAATCTTACAGTTAGCTTCAGATCCAAGGTTTCTCCTTGAGCCTCACACTCCTCTCACCCCTCTCAAAGAAAGAGAAGGACAAAACCCACTAAGCACAGCTGTATTATCAAAGATGAGAATGAAGAGAATGAGGCAATAATCAAACAGGTCCTGACTCAGATTTTCTTGGTGAGGGTAGGGAAAAAATCATAGTATTATATAATCACTTAGGCTAGAAAAGCCCTTTAAGATCAAGCCCAGCCATTAACTTAACACTACCAAGTCCACTGCTAAACCATGTCCCTAACCACCATGTCTAGAGATGATCTACAACATTTTATATTCTGTTGTCCTTTATCTCCAGAAGGTGGTACCACATTGCTTGGCAGTCTCCTGCCATGCCTCAGAAACACAGACAGACTACTGAGAAGCTTAAAAAGCCAGAGAACTGATGAACATTCCATGGCAAATCAGCCACTGGGCTCAGAGGGCAGCAGAGTAGATGCAGGCAGGAGGAAGAGGCAGTGAATAGTGAATGGCAAGGCAGGTTTTCTCTTTTGTAAGCCCACTGAGGTGCCAGTGTATGAATCAGGCCTGCTTGAAACCAGTGCATGCATTAGCATCTTCCAATGCCTCCTCTTGCAAGCTCTGAGCCATTTCTAATTCTGTCAGGCCCCTCCTAGGTCAAAAGTTAGGCAGCCCTTTCCTTTCCAGCTGAAGGCACCAAACCTGGACAGGGGAGATGTTAAAATACAACTATTTTCCTCCCCTGACTTACTCAACATCAGTCAGAAGGACAAGATCACTGCAGGGTAATAGGGGTAAAAAGAGAATTGCTGAGAAGACACCTGGCAAAGTGATCTCACTGCTGTGCATGAAGAGTTTGCTGCATCTGCATCTGGGAGGGGTCTGCTCCAGCGAGGGCAGCTGTGCAATCCCAGTGCTCAGGCATGCTGGGGTGGGGGTGGGGCAGTCAGGCCTCTGTTGCACACCACAACCCTGCTGTCCTCCCTGCAACTCAGGCAAGGAGCAAGCAGCTTCTTGCACAGCTGGAGACCTTCTTCCCAAGATTAACTCTCCCCGTTGACAGGCACAAAGAGCCAGTGCCAGCCCACATGCCCCTGCATGGTGTGCAAGGCAGCAAGCAGCAGCGACGCCCTGACCCCTTCCCTCTTTGCTCAGGGCCACCTTTGGAGACTTCACGTGGTGAGAAGCTCTCCTCATCCCAAATAAACTGAAAACTGCATTTGCAATGAAAGGCTTTGAATAAAATTGGCATCTTTGAGCCTCCTGCTGGCAGCAGCCACATCACTTTGCTGTACGGCAAACACAATATGGAAACCTCGGCGAGGAGGCTGTGAATTGACTCCATGCTGCTCTAATCCAAGATGAATGCAGAACTGCTTACAGAAAGGACTGCTAAAGAAATAATTATTGAAATGAACTGGGGACAAAGTCTGCATGAAAGCTTTTCTCTGGCAATGTCAGGCTGTGTTTTTCAAGGCACGTGAAGGTTCTCGCACCTTCTCTCTAGACTCTTTGCAGCAGAAAAAAAGCAAACACCCCAAAAATCAGGAATATCATCTTCAGAGCAGTGAGACCCACACCAGGGCACAAACACCACCACCAACAGAATGACAGAATCACAGAAACACTCTGGTTGGCAAAGCCCCTCAGGATCACCAGGTCCAACCATATCCCTACTCTATAAGGCTCACCCTAAACCACATCCCCAAGCACATCCAAATAAATGACTTTTAAACACATCCAGGGTTGGTGACTCCACCACCTCCCTTGGGCAGCTCATTCCAATGCCTGACCACTCTGGCTGGGAAAAACCTTTTCCTAATGTCCAGTCTGAACCTGCCCAGTTGCAGCTTGAGGCCATTCCCTCTTGTTCTATCACTAATTACCTGTGAGAAGAGACCAGCACCAAGCTCTCCACCTGCTCCTTTCAGGTAGCTGTAGACAGCAGTGAGGTCTCTGCTCAGCCTCCTCTTTTTCCCACTCACCATCCCCAGCTCTCTCAGTCACTCCTCATAAGATTCATTCTCCAGGCCCTTCCCCAGGTTCACTGCCCTGCTCTACTCTCACTCCAGCATCTCCACACCCCTCTTGTAATGAGGTGCCCAAAACTGAACACAATACTCAAGGTGTGGTGCCACCAGAGCAGAGTCCAAGGGGACAATCACCTCCTTACTCCTACTGGACACAGCATTTCTAATACAAGCCAGGATGCCAGTGGCTTTCTTTGCCACCTGGGCACACTGCTTGCTCATACTGCTTGTCTATTACAACCCCCAGGTCCCTTTCTGCCAGAGAGCTTTCCAGAAGCTAACAAGGTTGTTGAAAGGAACACAGCCTAAGGAGAGCCAAAATACAGCAAGGTCCTTGAAAGAGACACAGCCTCCTGCAACTTCCCCAAGACCATCACTGCCAACCTCTTTGATTTGTGTGGCAGCTGAAGCTATGAGTCCTGTAAAAGGGGAGGATCACTATGGGCCCCAACTCTGTTCTTCAAGAACAACACAATCCCAAACCAGGTGCATGCATAATCACCATCTCATCATCAGCCAAAGCTGAAGTGCTTTTTATGGCCTGGTTGTAAAGTGAAATACTGCACTACTGATACTGTCAGTCCCATACTACTGCAGATTTACAGTATTTCTGCTGCAGAACATGCTAGAAGAATCAGTAATATTTCTAAGGCAGGTTTCAACAAAGCAAAATGTCACCAAAGAGCAGGTGAATATTAATGGAAGCAAAAGCCACAGCTCTTCACCCAGGAAGATCCTCCTGGCTGTTTTGCAGAGCAAGACAAACGCAGCCAGGTACACGATCTGCGTTACTTACCTGCAGCTGCAGCTATCAGTAGCAAGCAGGAGAGGAGAGCAGTCCTCAGAAGAGGAGTTTGCCAGCTCTGCTGTCCTGCCATGCCTCCCTGCTGTCCCCAGTTGTACCCTTGGACCCTTCTGTCCTTTTCTGAGAGGGATACAACAACTCCCTAGCAGGAAAACCACGAGGGTGGTGGAATGGTGGAACAGGTTGCTCAGGGAGGTGGTTGAGGCACCGTCCCTGGAGATATTCAAGAGGTCCCAAGATTCAAGGTATCCCAAGAGATATTCAACAGATATATATATGAATATCATTCAGTTGAGGATGCCCCTGCTGACTGCAGGGAGTTCAGACTGGATGACCCTTGGAGGTCCCTTCTAACCCACCTGTGATTCTGTGATAGACAAGAGTGCCCCTTGGTCACAGACCCAAACATCCTCTTCCAACAGAGAGCACAGCTGGAGGATGCCAGGCACTTCCCTGCCCTCACTCTCTGTAGTTCATCCCCATTGTCTCAGCCTCATCCTTTGGGTCACAGTGTCCAAGTCCTGTTTGCCCTTGCCAGTCACCTGTCAGCTTGGGCAGCCAAGGTCTGCCGACCCAGGTCCTGCCTTTGCTGTCTGGGTCTACACAGAGCTGCACTTGATTGCACCTGTAGGGCTGTGGGTGACTAGGCAGAGATCAAAGGCAGGCCATTAACAGCGCCCAGAAGGACAATAGATGTTGCTATTTAAAGCAAAGAAGGAAGTTCTCAGCAGCAGGAAAGCTGTCTTCTGAAGCTCCAGCAACTCCATCCTTACTGCAGCGAGCCACACTGGCCAGAGATGCAAGACCTGAGCTCTGCTTTCATCCCTTGCTTTCAACATATTTCACGTGCCCCCCAGAAACGATGTCACCCCACTGGGACAGCTGGGAAGAGGACAAAAGGACAAAGGTCTTGGTAACCAGCATCAAATGCTCTACGTGTGACTTGGCCCCCACCACACAGCTGGAGGAAGAATTCAAACACAGGCAGAAATGTCAGGTAATTAACACAGCAAAGCAGAAAGCCAGGGTGGAACTGCAAGGCCCAGAGAGGACAATGCATCTCTAGTGACAGTCCGGACACACAGCAAGGCAAGGAGACCTGGGCTTACAAAACAGTCACATTTGAGGGGGCAGGCTTCAGAGAGGCAGCAGCCCCTGATGCTGCAGGCTCAGCCAGGCTTAGTGCACCTCCAAATTCCCTCACAAAGCCAGTTCCAAAAGGACTGCTGTCCTGTGCCCTGGGGCACACGGCAACTGCAGGCAGGACAGGGACTCACCACTGGCCAAGGAGGAACAAATCTGTATCACAAACAGTAAATTTCTTGCACTTCTAAGGTTCCTTTCCCTGAGATTTCCCAGGAGCCTCAGAACTCCTGCAGAACCCTCACCAGCAAGGAGTTGTTCCCACTTTCCTGAGCAGGGAGGTTAAGCAGCTTGTCCTGACATCACAACAGCAGGGAGCAGCAGACATGGAAACATCCTCTGAAAACTTCTTTCCCATCCCCATCTTCCTACAGCCACGTTTAAACAAACACTCTTTATGTGACTGCCATCTCCAATTAACATTTGCTAATTATTAGTCATCTGAGGGAAGACTAAACAAATACTCTTTCGAGCTGCTGAGCTGACACAGGAGCCCACAAACGCTGACTCACAGCAGAAGGCAGGGGCAGCTTTACTTCCCTTCCAGCAAATTCAGGCTCCCTCTCCCCATCCCAAGCTTGAGACACTGGCACAGGTTGCCCAGGGAGGTTGTGGTTGCTCCCTCACTGGAGTTGTTCAAGACCAGGTTGGACGAGGCCTTAGAATAGTAAGGTTGGAAGGGACCTCAAGGGTCATCCAGTTCCAACCCCCTGCCATAGGCAGGGACACCTCCCACTAGCACAGCTCACTCAAGGCCTCCTCCAACCTGGCCTTGAACACATCCAGGGAGGGAGCAGCCACAACCTCCCTGGGCAACCTGTGCCAGTGTCTCACCACCCTCACTGCAAACAACTTCCTCCTAACATCCAGTCTAAATCTCCCCTCTGCCAGTTCAAACCCATTGCCCCTTGTCCTGGCATTGCAAGACCTTGTCAATAGTCCCTCCCCAGCCTTCCTGTAGCCCCCTTCAGATCCTGGAAGGCCTAAGGTCTCCTGGAAGCCTTCTCTTCTCCAGGCTGCAGAGCCCCAACTCTCTCAGCCTGTCCTCACAGTAGAGCTGCTGCAGCCCTCTCAGCATCTTTGTGGTCTACTCTGGACCCACTCCAATATTTCCATGTCCTTCCTGTGCTGAGGTCTCCAGAACTGCACACAGGACTCCAGATGGGGTCTGAGGAGAGCAGAATAAAGGGGGAGAAGAGCAGAATAAAAAGGGAGAAGAGTGAGCTGTACTAGCAGGAGGTGTCCCTGCCTATGGCAGGGGGTTGGAACTAGATGATCCTTGAGGTCCCTTCCAACCTTACCATTCCATGATTCTATAAGCAACAGCATCTCTTGCCACCAAAGCACAACAGAAGGCTGTGCCTCGTGGTCTAGCCTCTCAACCTCCATCTCCACACTCTTTGCTCCCTGCCCACCTCACCAGAGGTATGGCCAGCTTTAGGGGTTCCTGTGACAAACATCACTGAGTCACTCTAGGAACAACAGGTTGGCACTGTGGCACCAGGCTGCAACCTACCTTTCAGCTATTATCACATAGTGACACCAAAAGCAGACAAAACTATAAGGCTGGAAGCTTCAAGGCTGAAGGCTGGGGTCAAAAGAATCTCCACAAAACTAGAGGGGGCAGGAGGGCTGCCACTGCACATGTTTGCCTTGGCAGCAATGCCAGCTGCCTCAGCCTTTATGAGACAGAGGGCAGAGTGCTCCAAATACCTTCTTTCATTCCCTTGGAATGGTCCAACTCCTCTCAGCCACCACATGCCACCAAGATCCTGCCCTTCAGGTACCAGTGAGGAGGACATGGCACACCTAACAAAGCCAAGGCAGTTGCAGGCAAGGCACAGGGCAAGGCAGTTCTCAGACCAAAATAACTTCTCACGTTTCCAGCAGGCTCAGCATCATACCAGGAATCACCCCAGCCCTTCCAAACTCCAATAAAACCCCTCAAAACCTGGTTTTATGGGACTCAAACCACACAGCTTTTGTGGGAAAGTAAATAGCTTGGTTAAATGCCTCACTCTCCACCCCAAAGCCTTCAGCTCTCTGCCTTTGAATTTCCCTCTTGTAATTGATCTTGGCCAGAGCCGAGCGAAACCAAAGGGAGTTTTTCCACTGGCTGCAGTGAGGTTTGGAGCAAGACCTGCACAAACCCTGGGTATTTGCTTTCTGCTCACTCACAGCAGAGAGCAGATCTGCACCAGCTCATCCTGACTGCCCTCCATCATCACCTCTGCTACTGCAGTCACTCAGGCCATCCAGCACAGCCTGTTCCTGAGGAATCCTCATCAGACGTGGAGCCTATGGAAGGACTGGGAGGAAAAAGAGAAGACCTGAAGGAGTTTCCATCAGGGAAATTTCCAGAAGCAGCTGTCTGTGAACAGGGAGAGTTTATTACACCTGAAGTCACAGAATCACAGAAAGCCAAGTTGGAAGGGACCCCAAGGATCATCTGGTCCAACCTTTCTAGGTGACAGTGGAGTTGAAATGAGCTGGCCCAGCAGCCTGTCAAGCTGAGCCTTGAAACTGCCCAATGAAGTGGAGTCAAGTACTTTCTAGGGGAGATGGTTCCAACCTCTAACTGCTCTCATGGTGAAACATTTTCTTCTGGATCCCTATGGGAATATCCCCAGGAATAACTTGTGCCCATTACCCCTTTTTTTCTCCACATGACTCCTTGTAAAGGGGAGTCTCCATCCCCCCTTTATGTACTGGTCCACATAACATCTTGCTGCAGCTCCTCATGACCAGGTTATCATTGCCAGGTATTCACTCCATGGAAGAGGTGACCATCAAACAGCATGTCCTCACCAGATAGCTGGTGTTGGAACTCATGCTGAACAGCTGGCTGCTGGGGGGCCACAAACAGGGCAGTGAGTAGCTGGAACTGAGTTTTCTCCTTTTGGACCAGCTACAGCCACAGCCATTAGGATGCTGTCAGACATGGCAAAATAAGGCTGGTTTCTAGGCTGATGATGCAAGCTGGAAACATCACAGCCTCTCTACTCCTTTGAGACAACCTGAGATAGAGAATTCAAGTTGCACAGCTAAAGGAGGGAGAATGCAGCCCCATTCCAGTTCTCAAGTTACCTTGATGGGAATCTGAGTCCAGATCAGATTTGAAGCCCTTGGCTTGTTGTCCACACTGTAATTCAGTTTCAAGACAGACCAGGATTTGGCCCCTCTACCTGCTGAAAATTATCTCAGTTTGGATGCTTTGACTGAAAAAAGTTCCCTGCCATATTTTCAGCCCAGCCAGAGTGAGGCCATATCCTAGTGCCTCCTAGCTGGAGCTGTGGGAGGCAAGGCAAGCTGCAGGCCTAGCACGAGTGCCAAACACAAAGCACACAGCCCACTTCAGAAGTGTTTGAGAATGTGACTGACTTCACAGACTGACTTTCACTCAAGGCTCCTCACAAGCTTTCTGGCAGAAAGTTCTCCCTTGCTGAGAGTGCTCTTTGGTTGCATCAAAGCAGTCGGCAGTGTTTTGTCCATCGATACAGCCATGGCTGCTTTAACCACACTCCAACCCAGTTCTCCTTCAGAGGTAAAACTCAGTACTGCCAAGTGTGGCAGAAAGCACAGAGCTTTCCTTCAGAACCTCCTCTCTCCACTTTCTATTTCACAGAGTCACAGATTGCATAGGGTTGGAAGGGACCCTCAAAGCTCACTTTGTTCTAGCCCCCTGCAGGCAGCACAAACACCTCCAACTACATCAGGCCGCCCAGGGACACCTCAAGTCTGATTGTCAATATCCACCAGATGCCACCAGGCAATTTCCCCACTGCTTGGGCTTGGGCATGGTTGTGCAAGGTAGTCTGGAGAAGAGAAGGCTGAGGAGAGATCTCATTGCTCCCTACAACTAGCTAAAAGGAGGTTGGAGTGAGGCCAGCGTTCACCTCCCAAGTAACTAGTGACAGGACAAGAGGAAATGGGCTTAAGCCAGGGGAGGTTTAGGTTGGATGTTAGGAAGACTTTCTTTCCTGCAAGAGTGGTCAGGCATTGGAACAGGCTGCCCAGGGAGGTGGTGGAGTCACCATCCCTGGAGGTGCTCAAGCAGCATGTAGATGTGGAGCTTCAGGATACAGTTCAGTGTTCCCAGTAGATGGGTTACAGTTGGACTCGATGATCTTGAAGGTTTTTTTTCCAGCCTTAATGATCTCTGATTCTGTTTTCCCTTTTCCCTCATTGTACCAGACTTTTTCTCCCAGCCCACTGGGCCAGTTCCTCTAGGTGGCTGCAATGGAGCAGCACCAAACTGCACACCCTAGGAAATGTTGCTTCCAAAGCACTGTGCAACACCCTGTCACAGGCCATGAAAACTGTTTTCCCATAGCAAGGTTGAGGCTGATCAGCAGAGCAGAACACTCCTGCCACAGCCAGCAGGAAAGCATCCATCCATAAAGCAGAAGGTGCTTGTGAGATGCCTGTGGGGAAAGTATCACTGCCCCCCACCTCATGTATTTTCCTAGGAGTTCCCTGAAAGGCTCCCTGGCTCAGGACTGGGTCTTCCTTTGCTAGAGGAGACTTGCTGGCATTCCACTACAGCCTGCTTGCTCCCCACCCAAGAGCTGCAGAGGCCAACTTTTCTGTTTGAACTGTTTGATACATGCAGTTAGAGCTCTCTAATATGTGGCTAGCACCCCCAGGGAGGGTTTGTGGTTGTTTGGGAACATTTCCTAAGGTGTTTTTGAAATCTCTTTTAACTCTCAGATTTTTTTCCCTCTTCCCCTTTGGTTGCTGCCAAGCTGAAACATAATGAGTTCATTTAAACTGGAGCTGGAAATACTTCCAAGGGATCCATGAAGTTTTAGCCATTCCCATTTTAAGGGACTTCAGTGAGCAGATGTGGCTGAAACTTCTCTCCACAACAGATCTGTTTAAAGCAGGAGAAAAACTCAAGACTCCCTAACACCAAGATCTCCAATTAAGCTGCATTTCAGTGTTTGTCAGGCTGTCTAATGAGCTGACATCCAGTGAGCTCCCTGACACCACTCCATGGAGAGAATCCCTGGTTGGACTTGGTGATCCAAGTGCAAGGTCCTGTATCTGAATCGAGGCAATCCCAAGCACCAATCCAGGTTGGGCAGTGACTGGTTGGAGAGCAGCCCTGAGCAGAGGGACTTGGGGGTGCTGGTGGAGGAGAAGCTCAAC
>VWZE01020790.1:373-12282 GCA_013396675.1 Eubucco bourcierii | reverse complement strand
CAGGTTAGAGGAGGCCTTGAGTGAGCTGTACTAGTGGGAGGTGTCCCTGCCTATGGCAGGGAGTTGGAACTGGCTGATCCTTGAGGTCCCTTCCAACCTTCCCATTCTATGATTCTATGATTCCTTATGTCCAAACCAAGCAGATGCAATCACACAATTGTGACATTTTCCACTTCTTTAACAAACAAACAAAAAAACAAAGCAAACAAAAAAATGAAAAAGGGTTTCAGTTTGATCTTTTCTTGGGGAAAAAAAGAAAAAAGGCAGGCTGCAGCTGGTTTGTTACAGAACCACAGAAGTATCAGGGTTGGAATGGACCTCAAGCATCACCTAACTCCAACCCCCCTGCATTTCTAAATGGGGGTGCTGGAGGTAGTTATGGGAATCTGGTGTTTAGCAAATCCAAATTTTATATATGGACTCTAATGACAGTAGGTAGGTAAAAATGGCTGGGAGGTGGGGGTTGTTTTATTAATTTTTCCATAAAATACCAGTTGTCTTTCAAATGTAATTAGATGTAAAACACAAACAGATTAGGAGATCAACTCTCCACAGGCAGTAAAATGCCATCTGGTTTAGGAATCACACTCTTCTTCCAAATGGTACATCTTTGGATGTACACAAATTAATGTGCTCTGCTTTAAAAGTGAATAAAAAATTAAATCAAAACAATGCTGAAAACCTACCTCCCCTTAGGTAAAGCTCCAGAAACCCCCCAAAGCTGCACAATTCCCCTTTGATAAAGGCCAAGTGCTGTTGCACTTATTGCCCCAGCCATTTTGGTAGCAGCTCACTTTAAATCAAGCTGTTTCTGACTCAGGCTTCAAAAGCAGATTCTGTAATAAGTCATAATGAAAGCATCACCAAACGCAAAAGTTCATGGACCAGAGGGACCAGGCTCAACAACAGCCTCTCAGAACAGATTTCTGCAGGCCTGTTGGGGCACCAGTAGGGGCCCAGAAAGCCAAGCAGAGCCTGGGCTGCATCAGGAGAAGTGTGGCCAGCAGGGAGAGGGAGGTGATTCTGCGCCTCTGCTCCACTCTGGTGAGACCCCACCTGGAATACTGCAGCCAGTTCTGGAGCCCCTGGGACAAGAGGGATGTGGAGATGCTGGAGTGTGTCCAGAGAAGGGCCACGAGGATGCTCAGAGGGCTGCAGCTGCTCTGCTGTGAGGACAGACTGAAAGAGTCGGGGTTGTTCAGTCTGGAGAGGAGAAGGGTCCCAGGTGACCTTCTTGTGGCCTTACAGTATCTGAAGAGGGCTACAAGAAAGCTGGAAAGGGAATTTTTAGGCTCTCAGGGAGTGACAGCACTGGGAGGAATGGAGCAAAGCTGGAGGTGGGGAGATTCAGACTGGAGGTGAGGAGGAAGTTCTTCAGCATGAGAGTGGTGAGAGCCTGGAATGGGTTGCCCAGGGAGGTGGTTGAGGCCCCATCCCTGGAGGTGTTTAAGGCCAGGCTGGATGAGGCTGTGGGCAGCCTGATCTAGGGTAGGGTGTCCCTGCCCATGGCAGGGGGATTGGAACTGGTTCATCCTTGTGGTCCCTTCCAACTGACTGATTCTACAATTCTGTGATTCTAAGTCCAGGGGAGATCACATAGAATCCGTGGCTGGAAGTGAAAGGACTGGGATAGTTTGCCCAGGGATGTGGTTGAGGTTTCATCCCTGGAGACATCCAAGATTAGACTTGTTGTGTCCCTGGGCAGACTGATATAGTTGGAGGTGTCCCTGCTGAGTGCCAGGGGGTTGGACAAAATGAGCTCTGAGAGTCTCTTCCAACACAATGCACTCTGTGAACCTGTGACTGAGAGGAGGACCCTCCCAGAGGTGAGGAGTGCTGGTAAGAAGAGATCTGCAGCAGAGCAGGAGGGATCTGAGAGTGACTGAAAGCTGATGGCAGTCTAGTGTGAGGAGCTGTGGCAAGTGGGATCTGCATCTCAATAGCACTCAGGAAGGTCTGTGTGAAGATTTTGCAGAGGTAGGGAGGAGGAGAGCACAGCACGACTCCTGCCAAGAGTCCTCACAACAAGCCCCTCACACCCCAAGGCCTTGCCCTCCCAGGTGAAGCAGGGGCAGCCAAGGTATGCTGCCAGCTTGCCCATCACAGCAAGCCAGTGCTAAGATGCTTGTGGGTGCTGATGGGAGAAGCAACCATCAAGGTCCACCCCTCCTCAGCTCACTTCTGACTCACAGCAGCAGGGAAATACAAGGCAGGCAGCAAACCCATTTTGCATGGATGGAAATGCTCCAGCTAAGCAAAGACAAATCTTTTATTTAATTCCAGGACCCATCTAGCAAGGTAAGAAGCTTGGCCTAACTCCCACCCACCAGAAAAGTGACATCCCTGATGGGTTTCACATTTATGCAGAGGTTCTGCTGGACAGTCACAGTCCAGCACCCAGCCCACAGCCACATCCCTCTGTGCAGCTGAAGAGCCTGTGAACACACAAAGCATAGAACCAAGAGGGTGGTGTTGCTAGGGCTGGCTTTGCTGGGCTGGCTGCTGCTGAAAGCACCAGGCAGGAGAGCTATGCAAGCCTTCCAGCTGTCAGAAGCCCTGCCAGGCCCTGGCCCCTCTTCTGCAGCTCCAAAGCAGAGCTGGTCATGATAAAGCTGCCCAGCTACAGATGCAGCTGGGAGAAGCTCTGTGGGGAGCAGTCTTTAGCACTGCAGCCTCTCCAGGCAAGCAAGCAGCTCCTTAGGCACCCAGTGGTGCACAGTGACACCAAGAGACTGGCAGGCACCTGCTGCAGAGCTGTGGGGATCCTGGCAACCACTTTCCACTGGAAACAAGCCTCATCTACAGATGCACAGATTGCATCTGCTTGGAAGGGGCTCTCAAAGCTCATCTCGCCCAACACCCTTGCAGGCAGCAGGGACACCTCCAGCTACATCAGGCTGCCCAGGGGCACACCAAGGCTGATCCTGAACACCTCCAGCAGTGGGGCCTCAACCACATCCCTGGGCAACCTCTTCCAAGTATTTCGCCACTCTCGTTGTCAAGAACTTCCTCTTGATGTCCAACCTAAATCTCCCCTGCTCCAGTTTCAAACCACTGCCCCTTGTCCTACCACTCCAAGCCCTTCCCCAGCCTTCCTGTAGGTCCCTTTCAGATACTGAAATGTAGCTCTATGGTTTCCCTGAAGCCTTCTCTTCTCCAGGCTGAACAGTCCCGATGGTCTCAGCCTGTCCCCACACCAGTGCTGCTCCACCCCTCTGAGCATCTTTGTGACCCTCCTCTGGACCTGCTGCAGCAGATCCATGTCCCTCTTTTGTTGGGGGTCCCATAGCTGGGCACAGACCTGCAGGTGAGGTCTCACCAAAGCAGAGGGGCAGAATCACCTCTCTGAAGCCACTGGCCACACTGCTTTGGATGCAGCCCAAGATGCCATTTGCCTTCCAGGCTTAAAGTGCCAATCACTGGCTCATGCCCAGCTTCTCATCCACCAGCACTCCCAAGTTCTTCTCTGCAAGGCTGCTCTCATCATCCCCCAGCCTGTACAGACATTGAGGATTGCCCCAACCTAGAATGCAGCACCTTGCACTTTTGGACATGCTTGCATACAGACCTCACTTGTTGAAGCACACCCTGCCCCACACAGCCAGTGGATCACCAGATCACTTTCCCATGACTGTGCTTCAATTTTGCTGCCTTTCTCCCCAGGACACATTTTGCCATGGCAGCTGAGGAATGTCAGCTGCACAGCACTTGCCAAGAAAACCTCCCAGCTACTGCAGAGAAGCTGACATAGTGGTTTACACTGGACTTTAGTTTTCCCCCTCACTTTCATACCATACCTCCCCTCAGCCAGACACTGAGATTTCAGGCAGGGGTTGGTCTCTTCTCACAGGTACCCAGTGGCAGAACAAGAGGGCACAGCCTCAAGCTGTGCCAGGGCAGGTTTAGGCTGGATTTTAGGAAGAAGTTCTTCACAGCAAGAGTGGTATGGGGAGGTGCTGACATCCCCAGCACTGGAGGTGTTTAAAAAGAGACTGGATGAGGCACTTAGTGCCATGGTTTAGTTAATTAGAAGGTGTTAGGTGATAGGTTGGCCTCAACAATCTCAGAGGTCTTTTCTAACCTGGTTAATTCTGTGATTCTGTGATAACTGACCCAGCTCACATACAGGCATCTTCCAATCCAGAGAAACTTCATGGTAACTTCCTATGAATCACAGAATGGTAGAGGTTGGAAGGGACTCCCATAGACCATGTAATCCAACCTCCCTACCAAAACAGGGTCACTTAGGGCAGGTCACACAGGAACAAATCCAGATGGGTCCTGAAAGTCCCTAGAGAAGATGACTACACAACTTCTCTGGGCAGTCTGCTCCAGGGCTCCATCACCCTCACAGTAAAGAAGTTCTTCCTCATGTCGAGATGGAACTTCCTGTGTTCCAGTTTGCATCCACTGCCCCTTGTCCTACCTCAGGGCACCACAGAAAAGACCCTGGCCCCTTCTTCTTCACACCACCCCTCAGATATCTACAGACATTAACAAGATCCCCTCTCAGTCTTCTCTTTTCCAGAGTAAATAGCCCCAGATCTCTCAGCCTGTCTTCATGAGACAGATATTGCAGTACCTCCACGATCCTCAAAGCCTCCACTGGACACTCTCCAGTATATCCTTGTCTCATTTGAACTGGGGAGCCCAGAACTGGACACAACACTCCAGACATGGTCTCACCAGGGCAGAGTAGAGGGGGAGGAGAACCTGCATGGACCTGCTGGCCACATTGAGAATGCTGAATCACAAACCCCAAGCCCAGAGCACTTGTACCATGTTCAAAACCACATCCAGCATCTCTCAAGACTCTCTCTGAATGATCTATTATCCATTGTTTCAAAATCTTCCCCCCAGATGTTTTCAGTCTGGAACATCTCAGAAAAATGAAGCAGCATTTACCAGAAAGTAGCAGTGCATCTTTCTGAAGGACAAAGATACGAAAAATTATTTGGCAGAAGGGTGAATACAAACAGTTATTAAGAAAGTAGAACAGAAAGTTAGGACTAAAATGAAGATTATTTTGCTCTGAGCAGAAAAAGCAACCCCCAACTGTTGGCTGGAGCAGCCTGCTGGCTGAGCAGCCAGCTGTCATCCCATTTGGAAATAAGAGAAGAAGAACCAAGCCCATCAGCAGTGTTCTTGGTGCTCTCTCAGGCACTGTCAGGAGAAAGGGAATCACAGAGAGGCGCAGGCAGACAGGAAAGCTGGGTGGGAGAAGCTACATCGCAAGGACAATTCCCTAAGGTATTGTGAAAGAAGTGAGGATTCCATCACCCAGCATTAAATAAGTTACCCATGGGACAGCAATCTGCTTTGTGGCCAAGAAGGCAAATGGTATCCAGGGCTGCATGAAGAAGAGTGCAGCCAGCAGGTTAAGGGAGGTTCTCCTCCCCTTCTACTCTGCCCTGCAGTATTGTGTCCAGCATGGATACAAGCTGGAACACAGGAATTTCCACCTCAACGTGAGGAAAATTTTCTTTGCTGTAAGGGTGATGGAGCTATGGAGCAGGCTGCCCAGAGAGGTTGTGGAATCTCCTCTGGAGGCTTTCAAGACCCATCTAGATGCATTCCTGGGTGACCTGCCCTAGGTAATCCTGTTTTGGCAGGGAGGTTGAACTCTATGATGTTGAGAGGTCCCTTCCAACCCTACTATTCTATGAGTCTATGAAATTCTCAGACTGATCTTGTTCAAGGCACCTCTAGCTTTAGAAATCACTTAAGTGTGTGCTGAAACCTTGTGAAAATCCCAACCACTTCAGCATCCTCCAAGCCAGGGCTGTGGGGAGATGCAAGATGTTCATTCCTCCTGCTTTCATAGAATCATAGAATCAGTCAGGGTTGGAAAGGACCACAAGGATCAGCCAGTTCCAACTCCCCTGCCATGGGCAGGGACACCTCACACTAGATCAGGCTGCCCACAGCATCATCCAGCCTGGCCTTAAACACCTCCAGGGATGAGGCTTCCACCACCTCCCTGGGCAACCCATTCCATGCTCTCACAACCCTCATGCTGAAGAACTTCTTCCTAACATCCAGTCTGAATCTCCCCATTTCTAGCTTGGTTCCATTCTCCAAAATCCTATCCCTACCTGACATCCTAAAAAATCCCTCCCCAGCTTTCTTGTAGCCCATTTCAGATACTGAGAGGCCACAAGAAGGTCACCCGGGAGCCTTCTCTTCTCCAGACTGAACAGCCCCAACTCCCTCAGTCCCTCCTCATAGCAGAGGTACTCCAGCCCTCTGATCATCTTTTTCCCCAAGTGCTGCATGCCTCAGCCATGCCAGCACTCCCAGAAGCATCTCTGGCAGTGGGATCCTTAGCCTGGCTACACAGCATTCACCAAGCTGGGTGTTTTCTGTGGCTCTCACTTTGTTTGATCAGAAGCACAGAGCAGGTACAAAGAACTTCTTAAGAAGATGAGAAGCACTGATACCATTGATGAAACCTTTTGAACTCACATCCTTCGCTTTCCTCACCAACCCCTCCCCCAGAGAAATGTTGGCAGCTGGGAAACAATGAATGCCGCTGTGGGCCCCGCACAGCATCTTCCAGCAGGATGCATGTGAAAATGAAGAGTCAATAGCAGGGGAACACTGTGTTACAGTGATCCTTAGGAGACACAGCTGGGTACCAGCCATCTGGGTACCTGCTTTAGGGATGCTGGCACAGATGCCAAGTGGAGGGAAAAGGGACCACATCAAACTTCTCGCCTTTTCTTCTTATCGAAACGTTTCCTTCTGTCAGGCGGCTCAAATCAGAAGCCATGCACAAAACTGAGCGGAGCACCTGCAGGCAGCAGGATGAATTCATGGAATTGTTTTCAGGAGAGCTATTTAAAGTGCTCCTGTTGCTGCAGTTTGTGCTGGGCAAAGCGATGCAGCTCCCCGAGCCCAGGCCAAGCCACGCGGTGCCAGCGGCTCCTGCTGCCCCGGCACAGCTGCCCACGGCCCAGCACGGCTCCTGCCTGCCTAAGGCTTGCGGATCCTGTCCAAGCTGATCAGGAAGCCTTGGAGCTTGCACTTCAAGCAAGCAGGACCCAACTGGGGTCACTGCACATCTACATCATGACCAAAATAGGGCACAGCCAGTGCCAGTAGCAAAGCTCCAGAGACTCAGCGTGCTGCTGATTGTGGCTGCACACAGCTGGAGAGTGCAAGCAGACTGCTTTGGAGTGGACCACAGCAATCACAGAGTTATAGGACTGTTTAGGACCAGAGCACCTCCAGCAGAAGAATTCGAGGAACAACTCCCACAGAGCAACTCCAGAGTAACTCCTGATGAACTCCACAGAAGAACATCCCTGGCCAGACACACATCTCTCTCTCTCTCCCCTCATCTTCAGCATTGTCAGTGACATGGACAGAGGAATGGAGTGCACCCTCAGCAAGTTTGCAGATGACACCAAGCTGTGTGGCACAGTCGACTTGCTAGAGGGCAGGGATGCCATCCAGAGGCACCTGGACAGGCTGGAGAGTTGGGCCCAGGCCAACCTGATGAAATTCAATAAGGCCAAGTGTAAGGTCCTGCACCTGGGTAGGCACAATCCCAAGCACAACTCCAGGCTGGGTGGTGAATGGCTGAGAGCAGCCCTGAGGAAAAGGACCTTGGAGTCTGGGTTGATGAAAAGCTCAACATGAGCCTGCAGTGTGCACATGCAGCCCAGACAGCAACCGAGTCCTAGGCTGCATCAAGAGCAGCGTGGCCAGCAGGGCAAGGGAGGGGATTCTGCCCCTTTACTCTGCTCTCGTCAGACCCCACCTGGAGTACTGTGTGCAGTTCTGGAACCCTCAGCACAGGAAGGACATGGAAGTGTTGGAGCGGGTCCAGAGGAGGGCCACAAAGATGATCAGAGGGCTGGAGCAGCTCTCCTATGAGGACAGGCTGAGAGAGTTGGGGCTCTTCAGCCTGGAGAAGAGAAGGCTTCGAGGGGACCTGATAGTAGCCTTCCAGTATCTGAAGGGGGCCTACAGGAAGGCTGGGGAAGGATTATTTACAAGGTCCTGCAATGACAGGACAAGGGGCAATGGGCTTAAACTGGCAGAGGGGAGATTTAGACTGGATGTTAGGAGGAAGTTCTTTACAGTGAGGGTGGTGAGGCACTGGAACAGGTTGCCCAGGGAGGTTGTGGCTGCTCCCTCCCTGGATGTGTTCAAGGCCAGATTGGATGAGGCCTTGAGTGAGGTGTGCTAGTGGGAGGTGACCCTGCCTATGGCAGGGGGTTGGAACTAGATGATCCTTGAGGTCCCTTCCAACCTTACCATTCTATGATTCTATGATTCTATGATAATGCCTACTCTTTTCCTTCCCTACTCTTCTTTTTCTCTGTTGTTCCCTCTGCCTCTCTCTCCCCTCCTCCCTCTCTCCCTCTGTTTTGTTCAACTGTACTAAATAGTTCTGTGGTGCTATCTGGTCTCACTTGCACCGTAATTTCACAACACAGAAATCCAGAAGAACAAATCTTGCTCCTCTGGAAGAGAGCTTTAAGATCAAGTCCAGCTGTTAGCCCAATCCTGCCAGGTCACCACTACACAATGTGTCCCTTCACCACATCCTTCTAAATCACTCCACAGATGGTGACTCAACCACTTTCCTGGGCAGCCTATTCTAGAGCTTGACAACTCTTTCAGGGAAGAAAGTTTTCCTAATGTCCAGCCTAAAGCTCCCCTGGAACGTCTTGAGGCCATGTCCTCATCCCAGTGAAGTTCAACAAAGGCAAGTGTAGAATCCTGCTCCCAGGGAGGAACAGCCTCCCTGCACCAGCAGAGACTACAAAATCAAAAAAAGAACCACAAGATATCTCTGGCTGGAAAAGACCTTCAAGATCATTTAGCTCAACCTCTCACCCAGCACTGCAAAGTCAACACTGAATCACATCCCTAAGGACCAGGTCCACAGCAGGCATCAACCTTCTGGAAAGCAGCTGCACGGAGAAGGACTGTGGAGTCCCAGTGCAACTGCAACACGTCCTTGTGGCCAATAAGGCCAAAAGTATTCTGGGCTGCATTACAAAGACTGTGGTCAGCAGGTCAAGGGAGGTTCTCCTCCTCCCTCTACTCTTCTCTAGTGAGACCACATCTGGACTGTTGTGTTCAGTTCTGGGCTCCCCAGTTCAAGAGGGACAGGGATATACTAGAGAGTGTCCAATGGAGGCTACAAGGATGATTAAAGGACTTGAACATCTGTCTTAGGAAGAGAGGTTGAGAGACCAGGGGCACTTTAGCCTGCAAAAGAGAAAACCAGGAGAGGATCTTATTAATGTTTATAAATATCTGAGGAGTGGGTGTCAAGAAGGGGCCAGGCTCTTTTCTGTGATGCCCTGGGATAGGACAAGGGGTAATGGGTACAAACTGCAATCGGGAAGGTCCATCTCAATGTGAGGAGAAACTTCTTTGCTGTGAGGGTGATGGAGCCCTGGAGCAGGCTGTCCAGGGAGGTTCTGGAGTCTCCTTCTCTGAAGACTTTCAAAACCCACCTGGGCACACTCCTGTGTGGCCTATCCTAGGTGATCTTGCTTTAGCAGAGGGGTTGGACTCAAACTTCAAGGGTCCCTTCCAACCTCTATCGTTCTATGACTCTGTCACTTGGGATGCCCATGTACACAAGTACATCAATCCAACTTACTTGCTGACCCCAGCACGACTGAACTAGAGCTAATCTGTTGTTTTGACTCCAAAATTGTCACCACAGATGACCTTCACAGCCTTAGGGACAGCAGGAAGCTTGTCCAATCCCTTTCCTTCAAAGGAGTGTGCTCCCTTGCCTTGACTCCCACGGGCAACCCCTGCTCCATCTGCATGACCCCTGAGACTCAGCAGCAGCCAAAGCTGTGCCTAGCTGCAGAGGGATGACAACCAGCCAGGCACAGGTTTGCCAGGGAGAGGAGGGGCACAAAGCCCACATCACCAGTGTCCTTGTGCCAGCTGAGAGTCACAGCCTCACAGACCCACGTTAGAGATGCTGGCCATGCCAGGGGCCACCCCATTGCTTTGGACACTGTTTGGCTGGGAGCTGCCCCCACACTGCAACCAGCGCTGCCACCGAGCACAGCCACATCTTAAAAACTCCAAACCACCCCAAAATTAATTCAGCTAAGACCCTGAACGCTGATTAGATCCAAGCCCCAGACTAACCCTTCCAAAGTTATGTAATCCTTGAAATCCAAAAAGCCCTGAAAAGCTGAAATGTGACAATGTCAGTGATGTCATGCTGCTGAAAGGTTACCATGGCAACCACTCCTACCACTTGCACATGCCTGTGGCTCTCAGCCCAGCATCCTCTGCCAAGCACACAATGCCCTCAGCACCAAACTCCAGGAGAAAATGGGTAAGGAGCCCAGGGTGCCCTTTAGCTCCCTCCTCTCCTCACCTCTCCCTGCAGGTGCTAATGCAGCTCCTTGGCCTCAGCAGAACAAAAGCCAACAGCATCTAAGTGACTGCCCTAGAGAACAGAAATCCCACAGCCAGCCAGCCCTGAAACCACTCGGGTGCTGTGAGCGTCTAAATCGTCTCTCCCTTGTTCCAATCAACAAAGATTGCCCTTGTTGTCTTCCAGGACCCAGCCCAGGTTCCTGGCCAAAAGCTCAGGGATGCAACAGCACCTTTGTGGACTTCCCACAGCCAGCCCAGGTTCCTGGTAGAAAGCTCAGGGATTCAACAGTACCTTTGTGGACTTCCCAGACCCAGCCCAGGTTCCTGGCAGAAAGCTCAGGGATTCAACAGTACCTTTGTGGACTTTCCAGACCCAGCCCAGGCTCCTGACTAAAAGCTCAGGGATGCAAACAGCACCTTTGTGGACTTCCCAGACCCAGCCCAGGTTCCTGGTCGAAAGCTCAGGGATGCAACAGTACCTTTGTGGACTTCCCAGACCCAGCCCAGGTTCCTGGTCGAAAGCTCAGGGATGCAACAGTACCTTTGTGGACTTCCCAGACCCAGCCCAGGTTCCTGGTCGAAAGCTCAGGGATGCAACAGTACCTTTGTGGACTTCCCAGACCCAGCCCAGGTTCCTGGTCGAAAGCTCAGGGATGCAACAGTACCTTTGTGGACTTCCCAGACCCAGCCCAGGTTCCTGGTCGAAAGCTCAGGGATGCAACAGTACCTTTGTGGACTTCCCAGACCCAGCCCAGGTTCCTGGTCGAAAGCTCAGGGATGCAACAGTACCTTTGTGGACTTCCCAGACCCAGCCCAGGTTCCTGGTCGAAAGCTCAGGGATGCAACAGTACCTTTGTGGACTTCCCAGACCCAGCCCAGGTTCCTGGTCGAAAGCTCAGGGATGCAACAGTACCTTTGTGGACTTCCCAGACCCAGCCCAGGTTCCTGGTCGAAAGCTCAGGGATGCAACAGTACCTTTGTGGACTTCCCAGACCCAGCCCAGGTTCCTGGTCGAAAGCTCAGGGATGCAACAGTACCTTTGTGGACTTCCCAGACCCAGCCCAGGTTCCTGGTCGAAAGCTCAGGGATGCAACAGTACCTTTGTGGACTTCCCAGACCCAGCCCAGGTTCCTGGTCGAAAGCTCAGGGATGCAACAGTACCTTTGTGGACTTCCCAGACCCAGCCCAGGTTCCTGGTCGAAAGCTCAGGGATGCAACAGTACCTTTGTGGACTTCCCAGACCCAGCCCAGGTTCCTGGTCGAAAGCTCAGGGATGCAACAGTACCTTTGTGGACTTCCCAGACCCAGTCCAGGTTCCTGGCCAAAAGCTCAGGCATGCAAATCAACAGAGATACAGCACCTTGGTAGCCTTCTCGGACTTCAGCCTGGCCTGGGTGCCCAGGATGTGGATGCCTTACATGTCTTTGCCTCAGTCTTTAACAGCAAGGGCTCCAACCACAATGTCCAAGTTGCAGAGGGTGAAAATGAGGACTGGGAGCAGGCAAATCTGCCTACTATAGTAGAAGATGATGTTT
>VWZE01020789.1:31237-45010 GCA_013396675.1 Eubucco bourcierii | reverse complement strand
TTTTAAAAGAAAAAAAAAAAAAAAAAAAAAAAGTACTCAAGACTCATTTAACCTGCAGATTGCTTTTGGCATGTAGCTATCTCAGTAGCAAGAACCTCATGGAATTTATTTCATTTGTCGGAGGAGGTTTACTCAAGGTTCTTTATTTCCTATTTTTATATTTTTGGCTTAAGAGTCTTTAAGATCCCACTTTGAGATCCAGATTCCAAAAGCCGTAAGAACATGCAGTGAAACTAAACCAAATCTAGAGATCTTCATTTGGCATCATAGTCATCTGAAACTGTGAAGGGAATAGGGCAGAGCTAGAACACAGACAAAGGGAGCATGTAGCACTGGACCAAATTGCTGTGATTCTTCTAAAGCTGCCAAGGGAAAGTGAGTTTATACCTTTTATTCCAAGTGATAGAAACAGGGCATCCAAATTACTTAGCTAACTTGAATAATTTCATTCATTGTTTCAGTGATTCTCCAGCAATCAGGTTCTTTGCCTTTTCCAGAGAGATGTTCCTTTCATTCCTTCAGGCACAAGTAACTACTAAATTAGTGGATGAAGTGGTTTTTAATTTCTTATTTCCTAGTTCTATTTAGCACAGAAAAGTAATCACCTAGTATACTGAAAGGAGGTCAGACAGCACATATCCAGTGCTTTTTCACATGTTGTCTCATGGCAGGACTACAGAGCAGCTGCAGCAGACTTTTGAGTCCTACAACACTGATGCTGCACTGGTTCTTCCATTTGAGAAGACCAGAGTTACAGTTCTGGGAGAAGGGACAGCTTGACTATATGCACCTTTGCCTGCTACTCCATGCCAAACCATTTTGTGAGCTGGGAGGATGAGAATGAACAGACTAGTTGTCATGCTAGCCCCCAGGCAGACCAGGATCACTCAGTGGAAAAAAGATAATCAGCAAATAGTCCAGAATAGGCTTCCCCTTCCTTGCTTCTTGCTGGATGCTTCACTGTGGGGATGGAGGTTGAACAGACTTATTTATGAAAATGTTGCCCTCTTTGAATAGAGATGAGTAAGGATTGTTCATTTAATTACTAACTAAATTGAGTCTTTTTTTTTTTTTTTACAGGATATTGTGGCAGATGAGGCAAAATGACTATATGCAGTTTCTCCTCTGTCTTTGCTAGAAATACCGTTTGTCCTTGTGCAGACAGAAGACGCTTGCTATATTAGATTCTTAGCCTATGTTTTGTCTTTTTATGGGTTAAATGTGGGTTTCTGGCACTCACATATCCTGAAGGCCTCCAGGAAAATTTCAACATTTAAAACAGATATCTAGACATAGTGTGGGAATGTTTATTTCTGCATACCTTTGACGTGATTTGATCACAATGTGGCCTATATTCTGAAGTTCTACCACACTAGGTTTTTTTTTTTTTTCCTTTTATCATAAGGTTTAGATAAGACTTTCCATTAAATATTAATGCTGAGTTCTTACTGTCTCATATGCCTCATCTACAATTTGGGATGTTGATGGTGTAATGTGGTTTTCAATTCAAATTCTCTCCACAGTGGTAGAATTGTTACCATCAGAGGTGTTGCAATACAGGGATGGAAGAAATAAAGAAAAAAAGATAGCTTCCATCCACATAAATAAAGGAAGCCTTGAATGGCAGTGTGACAACAATGCCACCTTAATTAAAAAAAAAAAACAAAACACAACAGTTTAGTTAAAAAAAATTACCAGTGTCATCAGGTTTTATCAACAGTTCTCTAGGGGCTGAGTCTCCTGGCTGATTTCATCTGTATCTGGAGCTGTTGACCCAGCTGGCACTGGGAGCAGGTGTGAATGGTGAGGCACAGAGGGTAAAAATAGTCTCCCAGTCTGAATCTGCCTGAGCTGATGCTGTGTACAAAGCCCTTCTGAAAAGAATGCTACCAAGTTAATTAAAAAAGGAAGAAAGGGGGAAAAAAACCAAACCAATGAGAACCAACTTAAACCCCCAAAAAATAAGGCTGAGGTGGGGCACTGCTTAATCTGTCTTAATACCACTGCAAACTCTTTTCTCAATACATTTCTGCAGTGTCCTCTTTATCTCACGTGTGGGAAGTCTGAGCACTTGTACATCCATCCTCTACGGAAGAGGAGTATCAGTCTGTGGATGTGGAATTCAAAATGTATTTGTGAGAGACTCAGCACCACTCTTACGGGAATTACTGTGAAGGATACTGTGGTGCCTTCTTTCTCTAACTGCTCTGCTGGTTTGGATATTTTTGGTTTTCTTTTCTGCAGAACTATTGCTGTTTCACAGAGTTCTGTTGCAGTGACTGCCAGGTAAGCTCAGATTTGGCCTGGTGCCACGGTTCAAGGCAGTCAGTACACAAGGCAGAAGTAGGAAAAAACCCCTTAATTCCCTCTTTTGGTGGCAGATAACACACTGTTTCTGAATATATTATAGGGGAGCCATGTGGTCTCCTCACACCCTATATTTTTTTCTCCCCTGCCATAAGATATGATGTGGTGCCTTCTTGCTCTCTAGCAGAAAAGTGACTCCTTCAAGAGGCAGAGTAGGCATTTAGCCAGTCAATTCTGAAAAGGACTGGCAAAAAAGCTCCTTAGATTTGACCTCGACTCTTTCACCAAAACCAGCCACAGTGAGCATGTCCCATGACTATATATGAAGAAGGCTATGTGGAGCAAGATGGTCTTGCTGTCCTCACTGCTGTTGATACCATATGCAATGCCAAGCCCGTGGTGAAATAAGTAGGCTGCAAAAAGTAGAACATTGCTAGAGGCAGGGAGCAAACACTGATTCTTATAAACTGAATACTGACTGAAATCAAGGCGATACACGAAACGCTGGCAGCTCTGCAAGGTGGTGCTCAGCAAGAGCAAGCGATGAATTTCATCACCAGCACACATTTCACACAGGTAACTAAGCACATAACTGCTCAGAAATCCTCGCAGTGCACTAACAACGCAATCACTTTTAAAAGTCATTCTAAGGGAACAGAGGAATTCGGCAATCCATAATTAATCCTAAAAGCACATTTTTTCCTATTTTTTTTTTTTTTTAGATTTTTTTTCCATTTAACATGAAGAAATCAGATGCAACTGTCTAGAATTTAAGGATAATTTTTGTTTGAACATCAATTTAAACATTTAACATTAAATGACTGCAGGGGCTTGGTGGAAAACATGACAGTTACAAGGGAAAGGCACATGCAAATGTCTTCAATGGGCAGTTCAGAAACACTTTGTTTTATCCCCATTTGTTTCTTTAACTGCCCACATTAAGGTACAGTAGAGTTTTGGACTTCAGTGCGGTGGTTATTATCTCAGCAAAAATAATTTCCCTGGAGTTATTTAGTCAGGGGGTTTTCCATTTTATTAATGTTTTACATGCTGTCATAGAACAAAGGGGATTAATTTCAAGCATCTCCATAAATCTCCAACTACCTAGTTCAGAGCATAAAAAAAACCCCAGGAAGCAAGGAAATCCAGCTCTAAACTTAAAACCAACTAAAGTGAAACAAAATTCCAAAAAGCTGTGCATCCTCCTCAATATAGCAACTTAAATGGAGCAGTGATGCAACCAAAGATCTACCACTAGGAAAAGAGGTTTTCAAAACAGCCTAGCCATGGGTCCTGCAGCTACATTAGAGGAGTGCACCTGAGGAGTGCAGCTGGATTTTACTAGTTTTTGGCACATCTCCCCTGACAGAAGCGGGAGATTTTTATCCTGTTTACACAATCTCTGCCAAAGATTGTGGATACTACACCTGAATCCCACAATACGTCAGCCTGACTTTGGTTTCTAAGTGATGAAACTAATTCTAAGGTTTGTCACAGGTTCTTAGACCACATTAATCTGCATGTTCTGCCTTAGAATACTTTTCTGTATTTATTCTGGCTAAACATGTTTATAGTCAGTACTATCCTTCCTCCAGGTCACACCAATCATTTGTGAAATGTATTTATCAACCACTTAGGAACAAACCTATGGCTCATAATTGCTGGAAAACTGAGAGGTGGCTNTAACGTTCCACTTCCCTCTTTCCTCCACTAAACAAGCTTCCTACAACCTGAAAAACTTGCCCCTCTTGCTCTAAGATACTGCCCCTGAAGGAAACATAACCACGTAGTTATGAAAATGGCATCAAGAATAGCTAAGTAATCTGTTCTTGGAAATTAGTTTTGTGTTTCTGCATTATCTACAAATATACAAGATGAGAATGACAGTGGCTAGAGGTTCATTTTATCTGGCAGTATGCTAGCCTTTTTCAGGCTATCATGTTTTAAACATCATTTTAGCATTATAATCCCCATATTATGCATGGACAACCGTAGTTTACTTGGCATTGGAGAAGAGTTCCTTCCTAGCTGCAGAGTGTTTCTGTGTTTTACTTCACTTGTACAAATAGTAAGATGACCACATTTCCCAAGGAGTATGCAGGATGTATTACCTCTTGCCCAGTGCACATTTTAACAGTAGCTCTGAAATTAAAAGTTGGGGAAAACAAAGCCAGCTCTCTCTTTTCAGGGTAGAACTCAACTCCTCTATGCCAGCAATGTCTAGTGGGTTGCCTTCCCTGGGCGGGATCCAGGGCTACGTTACAGTAAACTGGTCCAGTGTGATATCACAGATATAAAAAATATTCCATTCTGTATCAAAACTAGGCACATGCCTTATATTTATATGAAGAGATCAACAGAGCTGAGCATGTGTGCTCTCAATGAGTCATCTCTGACCTTCCACGTGAGGAGAAGAATATTTTATGTTATTTTTAATCGGTAACTACATGAGCCTAATTTGGGTTAGATAGTAGTTAAAAGGAGGGTGACATCACACTTGGGTCAGTATTGGTGGATATCTAAAAGCACAACCTCTCATTTGTATTGCTTTAAAATGTACACAGTATAGATGTAGATTAAAAAAAAAAATGAAAAAAACTACCAATTTTTATTTATTTTTTTTTGGTGATGTTGAACCAACTAGAAGGGAAAATGCAAGGTTTTACCAAATGAGATCTATAGATACAAATTTCACTGTAGAGTATGTTTTAGACAAATGTGTCTTTTTCTTTAATATGTAAATCCTACACTGTAGGTTTTTTTTTCTTTTTCTTTTTTGTAGTGTTAGAAAATGTTGAACAATTGTCCACGAGTATGAGCCAGCGGTTCATTGCTGATATCCCCAGAATGCCAATATTTGCAATGCAAACAGTTAGTACAATTTACCAGTTCTATGAAAGGCCCTGACATATCTGCCTCAAGGTCTGGAGGCTCTGATGTATAACCACAAATAGTCTTTCCATTTTCATGTAACCTTTTGATACAGTGACAGCTGCATTAAGCTGCTTCTTCCTAGCAATTCCACATGCCAGGTTGTTTTAATTGGTTTTAATGCCACAGAAAAAGCACTGTTAGCAAAATACCATCAAATCATTTTCATATTGAACCTTCGTGGTCCAGCAACCTCCCCTTCAACCACAGCACCATTGTTTTTGCGAGGGACATATTCAAGGTCAATGCTGGTTTTGTGTTTGCCTTTCCCTCGGCTCCACACAAAAAGAAGAAGGAAACAAAATAAAACCACTCCAAGGAATGTGAAACAGCCCATAGCTGTGGACACCAATATTGTCTTAAGGTCCAGAGAGAAGGTGTTCACATTAGTTCCATTGGAACTTGTGTCGTTGGAGTCTGTCATATACATAGGGGTCCTGTTGGCGTAAAGGAAACGGTCTGAAGTAAACCCCTTTACCGTAAGGGAGGCCGAATAGGTGTCATTCCCAGCTGCATTACTTGCAATACAAACATAGATCCCAGTGTCCTGGTCTTGAGCAAACCGGATCTCCAGGGTGCCGTCTCCCAGCACAGTGGCTCTTCCGTTTGATTTAGCTGTGATCAGCCTCCGATGTGGAGTAACCCAGGATATGGTAGGCTGCGGGTCCCCGTCAGCGTTGCACATCAACTGCACCGTCTGCCCCTCCTCCACTACCAGGTACTGCAACTTCTTATCTTGTATCTTGGGCTTCTTACAGGTGAAGTAAAAGGAAAGAGCTGTGCTGTGAAAGTCTTTGAATGACCTCTCTTTGACACTGTCTGGGCCAGCACACATAGGTGGCTGGCCTCCAAACTGCAAAGTGGGTTGCCTCTGTAAGATCCAAAGGAGACGGCAGTCACAGGCTAGAGGATTGTTGTTGATGCAGAGGACCTCAAGGCTCTTAGGGGAATGGAATACATTCTCTTCTAGGGTTTCTAGCAGGTTTTGAGACACATTAAGCACACGTAAGAAACGGAGCCCTTGGAAAGCGTGTGATTCAATGGTACGTAGCTGGGCCCCCACCATGTGGAGTTCCTGCAGGCGCACTAAATCTGAAAGCATGCCTGCTTCAATGGTGCTGATAGGGTTGTAAGAGAGGTTTAGATGTGTCAGGTAAACCAGGTGTTTAAAAGCAGAGTAAGGTACAGCAGACAGGTTGGTGTTGGTGATGGAGAGAGAAGTAAGGTTGAGACCATAAAGACTGTTGGCAGGTAGCACGTCCAGGAGGGGCCAGGCCTCTATCTCTAGGTCTTTCAGGCGAAACAGTCTTTTAAAGGCATACGCCGGCAAAGCGTTAATGTTGAGCTGTTTCAGATGCAGACTGATGAGGTTGTGGAGGTGAGAAAGAGCTTCTGTTGGTACAGCTGTGAGGTTGCATCTCTCCAGGGTGAGCTGCTCCAGGCTAAGCAGTCCACTAAAGGCCCTGTGTGATATATAAACCAAATCATTGTCCCCAACCTCCAAGGATTTTAGGTTATGCAGATCTTGGAACATGTAGTCCAGCAAAATGACAATCTTGTTTTCGCTTATATCGAGCTTTGTTAAGTTTGACAACCCAGTGAACACTCCAAGGGGGACCAGCTTCAGACGATTTCCTTTCAGCCTCAGGGAGCGCAAGTTGAAGAGATTGTTAAAGGCTCCAGGCTCCACATTGGCGACTATATTGTCACTGAGGTCGATCTCCTCCAGCAAAGGGTATGACGTGAATTCCTCAGGATTGATGCTCTTCAGTCGGTTTTTGCTGAGGTCCAAGATTTTAGTCTCAATGGGAATGCCCTCTGGGATGGACATCAGACGCCGTCGGTGACAGCTGACAGACTTGTTCTGCGCCGAGCATTCGCAGCGGGCTGGGCAGCCTATAGTGGGGCCCATGAAGACCAGCAGCACAGCCAGACCCAGGAACGGCTGCCAGCATGATACAGCTGTGTGCCGCATGACTCCACTGATCAGGTCTAACCCTCCGTCACAGGCCTGTGGGGAAGAGGATGGGAAAGGGAACAAGTTAAGTCTGCAGTGAAAGAAGATCTCTGCCAGTTTTACTGTTTAATTTCAAAGCAGGTGCATGTGTTTCCATCTGAAACAAACCAATAAAACCTATTGTGAACAGCAAGAGTAACAGAAGCCTGTTTTCCTTCAGTGCCATCTGGCTCATCAAAGGATCTGTTTATCCAGTATTTCACCTCTAGGTGTCAGAGGGGACAAAACAGCTTTTCCCACTGCAAACAGGAAAGGAGGTTACGTTTTACTCTTGTCTCACTCTCAGAGTGTGTCCTTCAAGACAGCACTGTAACTAATGCAGGCATAAATACTGCGCTCTTTGCTAATCACACTTGTGGTTAAGTTCACAGCACTGAGCCTTTGTGAGGTGATATGAAAGCAGGCTTTTGCCTTTTCTATTCATGTCAGTGTTTTAAGGCAAAGCTTAATAATGTACTATCTTCAAAAAAAGCAGCTCCTTTACAATGAAAAAACTTAACATCTATTGCATACATTACAGCTATAAATAGATGGCACTTGTTCACACATACACAGTAGCTCAGATGAGGAAGAAAGAACTGATGCATCTCTGAGAAGAATTTGTATTAAGGACAAACTGATTGCTTGTACCACATAGAGAGATTTTATCTGTTTTTTAGATCCAAAGACTTGAGAAGGGCTTACAGAATATATCTTTGTACATCCAAGACATGTAAACTAGCTCTGAGGGAGACAAAATCAAGATGCAATGAGCTGGCTGTATTTAAGCAGCACAATGTCCAAAGAAGCACAGCAGGTTGCACAGAAATCACAGTTAGTAAGGGATTTGTTCACTCTTGCCTCCAGGTTAAAGCTGAGGATAGTAGATTACAAGATAACCTCTATTAAATTAACAGCCTTTCTCCAAAGGCTGTTTCTTTGCAAGGTTAGTCACCAAAGGCAAGAGACTTTTTCAAGGATTGCTACTAAATGAAGATGTTCAATAATCCATTTCAAAAGAAGAAGCAAAAAAAAGGAATAATGTAGGCGCTCATCAAAGAGAGGTGTGTCTGAGACACTTGCAGAATAAGATACAGTGGCAGCAAGGACTACGGAAGTGCCTTACCTCCTGTGGTACAGCCAACTTGATGATGGTGTTTTCTGTTGGGCTTCACAACGTTAATAAGCTGTACAAGGTGTCTCAGGCCTTGTGAGGCCTTTTCTGGATTGGTTAATTTAGGCTTAATTTTAGTTGTAAAATTATTTACACAACTCCTGTCTGTAGTTTCCTCTCAGTTCAGAATAGATGGCTATTGCTCAGCTGCTCCTACCTAGTGGGGTAAAATTACCCAATGGTCAGGCATTAGCTGCTTGACCTGCATCCTGGGGGTTTGAGAACAATCTGGCTGTTGCTCAGGAAGACTTCAACACAAATCTGAGTCAAGACTGTTTATCTGTGTATAGTCGTGTGGACTGCATCCTAGAAGAAACCCACCCACACACGGCAACAGATTTATAGACCTAAACAAATACAAGAGAACTAATTTGATCATTAAATCAGTTATTTAGGCAAATAAGCTATTTGAAGCACATAAAAATAATATTCAGTAAACTCCAGACTGATGAATAGGAAACTCCCATCAGTAACTCTGCTACAACACCAATGTACTTTGCTGGCAGACTACTTAGGATGTGTTAACTCACCAGATCATCCTATCTGTGAGAAGGATTGCCCTCTCTGGCTGTGGATGGTCACATGAGTGGCGATTCAGCACATGAGAAAAAGAGTAGGTACTTGGATTTTCTTATGTGATTGCATCATTAATAACTCTCAGCAGAAACTGAGTGGTTTGGATTATAAACATTAGCATTGCTGTAACTGGACTAGGCAGTTGTGCTTTACTTGTTAGAAACTCAACTGAGTGAATTCTCAGTTAATTCTCTTGAAGATGCATACAAAATTCTGTTCTTTGATCAGAAATGAGTTGTACACATTTCTCACGTAACTCTGTGGAAGGATCTCACTCTTGACTGATGTGGTTCTTACTTTCCACTCTGACACTTCTATGCAGAGCCTGATAATATGAGGCAAACTGCATGCTGGTTTTGTGATGCAGTCTGGGGATGTGGATGAAGACTGTTCTTTATTATACTACCTATAAAAGTACATTTCAACTTTGTCCTAGAAGCAGAACCTGCTGAGATTCGTTTAGTTTCCCCCTTAAGTTGTCTTGCAAGTAACTACTGCTAGTTACATCCAGCTGTGACAAAGGTTTTCAGAGATAAACTTCACTTCATTAGGCACTAAGTTAAAACTGAAAATCTATAGGGGTCTGTGGGCTAGGTGTCTGCAATGAATTCAGATCAAAGTGGCTTTTGGGTGCTCTGATCATTACTTTCAGATCTCAGCCTGTGAGGATAGCACATTCATACTGATACTTCTAGCACACAGGGAATTACTCTCCTACCTTATTCACCTAATCCATGAAGCACAAAGTAAACAGGTTCAGCAGAAGACATGCACTCCTGAGTGCTTATTTTAGACAGCAAAAATATGTCATGTTTTTTGCAGCTACCCAAGACACCTGGTAACTAAAACTTCTGAGGAGTATAAAGAACAAGACGGACAACATAAAAGATGATAAAAGGATTTTTTGATGGTGGTTGAAATAAAGAAAAGTAGTGCTAATATAGTACTTCCAGCATCAACAGTTGCCTTCTGCAAGAGCATGTACACAGATGAAGATGGAGAAACTTTTAGCTATAAGGCTGTGTACAGGTGTGTATGTGTGAGCAGGGAAGCAAGATCCTGAACTGAAATTTAAGCTAGAGTCAAATTACACACCAATAAAGAAAAATGATAAATTATATTAAATTACTAGTCAGATAAAAAAGGTTACTTGGATCAGTAAGAAAATAAATAATTACAAACCAGACTTTCATATGCATGAATATGAACAAGAACATGGAAAATTGTTTTGCTGACCTTTCTAGGGTATTTATCATACTCCGATACACTCTGAAAATTAAATAGATCGGTGAATGCCTTAAAAAAACTAACTACATCCTTTTTGTCTTTTTCTTGCTCTGTTTCTGAAATCCAAACCCAAGAGCCAAGTTACTCTTGGTTGATACTCTTTTCAAACACAAGAACTCAGCTGAAGTTCAGCTACACAATTAAGAAAGCTTGTTACAGTTGTTAGTTAATAGTTTTGTGTGATCTCACCCAAAACAGTCATCTCTGTTGCTTTGAAATTCAAATCACTTCTGCACAAGCTTTTCCAGCTTTGAGTCTACCCATAAATGGTTCACCAGAATATGCATCTATCACTACTCTGTGGCTTTTAAACTGAAGAACTCTAACAGAAGATAAATAAAGAGCAACTGATACCCCCTCAGAACGCTCAAGCAACTCCAAATATCACAGGCAAGAACGTGTCAAGCCAGGGCACAGTGTGAAATCATCCATCAGTTACCATCATGGGCAAAACAGACTCAACTTGGAGAAAATATAATTTACATTATTAGCAATCAAAGCAGAGTAGGGTAAGAAAACAAAACGTAGATCTTAAAACACCTTCTACCATCCCACCCCCCTTCTGCCTTCTCACGAGCTCAGTTTCACTCCTGGTTTCCTCTGCCTCTTCTCCCTGAGCAGCACAGTGGGGTGACAAATGGGGTTTGCATCAGTTCATCACATGTGGTTTCTGTCTTTCCTTTCTCATCATGAGGAGGACTTCTCATGTCCTCCCACTGCTCCAGTGTGGGGTCCCCCTCCTAGGAAACAGTCCTCCAAGAACTCCTCCAACATACATTCTTCCCATGATCTTCAGTTCTCCATGAACTGCTTCAGCATGGGTCCCTTTCTTCATGGGTCATCAGGTCCTTCCAGAAGACTGCTTCTCACAAGAGCCACAGTCCCCTTCAGGCATCCACTTGCTCTGATGTGGGGTGCTTCACACATTGCAGGACAGCCTACTTCGTCATGGTCTTCATCAGAGGCTGCAGAGGAATCTCTGCTCTGGCACCTGAAGCACCTCCTCCCCCTCCTTCTTCACTGACCTTGGTGTCTGCAGAGTTGTTTCTCTCACATGTGCTCACTCCTTTCTCTGTCTGCAGCTGTGGCGGCACATTTCCCCTCTTCTTAAGTATGTTATCACAGAGGCTCCATGACCATCACTGATGTGCTTGGCTTTGGTCAGCAGTGTGCCCATCTTTGAACTGGCATGCATTGGCTCTACTGAACATAGGGGAAGCTTCTAGCAGCTTCTCATAGAAGCTGCTTCTGTAGCCCCCTCTCTACCAAAAACTTGCCATGCAAAAACTGTGCAAGGTGTTTTAAACTGTAGCTGCCCGTCACATTATTCAAGGTATAAGGTATCAAATGATTATTTTATGAACCAGTGCTCAGGAAAAGTAAATTATTGTTCCTGTATAATGTCATTTGTCCTATTGCTTGCTGAATTTGAAGATTCCTATATTTCAGAGCAGGGGACATATAATTGGGACATATACTTTGGACATATACTTTGGAGCATGAAGGGTCCAGTCTTTATCATTCCTCTCAGCATCTGTCACACTTCAGCATGTGGTAAGCCAAAACTAAATAGAACCATAGAATCATAGAATCATAGAAATGTTCTATGGTTCTTATACTTTCGCTTGTGTGCTCAACAGACAGTTACTAAATATAAGCAGCTAAAACTACTGGAGATTTTACCTGTGTAGAGTAAATTTTGGCCCAGTACAGTATGGTTTGGGAGGGTTTTAACTCATAGACTATTTCCCAACTATTTACTACAATCACTTCAGAGTATCAGCTGATCTGGTTTTCCTTTGTCTTCTTGTGATCATAGAATCATAGAATCATAGAATGGTAAGGTTGGAAGGGACCTCAAGGATCATCTAGTTCCAACCCCCTGCCATAGGCAGGGACACCTCCCACTAGTACAGCTCACTCAAGGCCTCATCCAATCTGGCCTTGAACACATCCAGGGAGGGAGCATCCACAACCTCCCTGGGCAACCTGTTCCAGTGCCTCACCACCCTTACTGTAAAGAACTTCCTCCTAACATCCAGTCTAAATCTTCCCTCTGCCAGTTTAAGCCCATTGCCCCTTGTCCTGTCATTGCAGGACCTTGTAAATAATCCTTCCCCAGCCTTCCTGTAGGCCCCCTTCAGATACTGGAAGGCTACTATCAGGTCCCCTCGAAGCCTTCTCTTCTCCAGGCTGAAGAGCCCCAACTCCCTCAGCCTGTCCTCATAGGAGAGCTGCTCCAGCCCTCTGATCATCTTTGTGGCCCTCCTCTGGACCCGCTCCAACACTTCCATGTCCTTCCTGTGCTGAGGGTTCCAGAACTGCACACAGTACTCCAGGTGGGGTCTGACGAGAGCAGAGTAAAGGGGCAGAATCACCTCCCTTGCCCTGCTGGCCACGCTTCTCTTGATGCAGCCTAGGACTCGGTTGGCTGTCTGGGCTGCATGTGCACACTGCAGGCTCATGTTGAGCTTTTCATCAACCCAGACTCCAAGGTCCTTTTCCTCAGGGCTGCTCTCCAGCCATTCACCACCCAGCCTGTATTTGTGCTTGGGATTGTGCCTACCCAGGTGCAGGACCTTACACTTGGCCTTACTGAATTTCATCAGGTTGGCCTGGGCCCACCTCTCCAGCCTGTCCAGGTCCCTCTGGATGGCATCCCTGCCCTCTAGCAAGTCGACTGTGCCACACAGCTTGGTGTCATCTGCAAACTTGCTGAGGGTGCACTCCATTCCTCTGTCCATGTCACTGACAAAGATGTTAAACAGCACTGGTCCCAGCACTGACCCCTGAGGGACACCACTTGTCAGTGATGCTGGACTAGGCCAGGTAAGGGCAAGGAGGGCAGGGAGTTTTCCCTGCTGGACTACACCACGTTGCCAGAGGTAGGAAGCTTTTGCCCAGGTGACGAATGCAAACAGGCTGTGGAAGTGACAGACAAACCGAGACGGTTTTAGGGAGAGACAAAAACAAACATGAAGTTACTAGATATGTAGGAAAATTCTCACACTGAGACACAATGCCACAAGGAGGATGAATGAAATCCTGACTGTGGCATTTCCTGACTAGACTGTGCAGTCTTGACATTCCTGCCATATGGCCCTTTTAATGTAAGAGATAGTGTGTATAGCAAAGGCTTTGCCTTATGAGGTCTTGTGACAGCAAATTATCTAGTGCTGTTGTATTGATCCCAAGCTCTATCACAGACCAAGTCAAGCCAGCCCATACACTCCCAAGGAGGATTTTTCTTTAAATCAGACTGTCTCAGAAGTCAATTACAGTGTACTAACTTCCCTGCCTCTTTAATCAAGCCTTTTTTCCTTATGCAGAAATTTTGTTCTCCTTTCCTTCATTGATCTCTCAAACATCTCAGCGTTTAAATAAACTACAAAATATTAAGTAGTGTCTGGATTCCAGTAATGAATAGATAGGAAGAAGCCTTGAATAACAGCAGTAGCAACAAAACCTACAAGTCTGCCAATTCACTGACTTGGAAATAAAG
>VWZE01020789.1:1429-15503 GCA_013396675.1 Eubucco bourcierii | reverse complement strand
TTTTTTTTGGTGGGATGGGGTGGGGTAAAAGGGAAAGGACCATTTGTTGCATATAGTTACAGGTGCACAGAACTAAGTTAAAAATGCAAAGGAGATCAACATCACACCCTAGAAGATGATATAGAAGTGAGAAAGGGGTTCAGTGTTTCCATAACATTGTCCTCACTGGCTAAGTAAAAATAAAAATTATTTACTATTTCCCCCTTTCTTAAGATTACCAAAACTTCTTGCTTATAAGCAATTACACATCATAAAGAGTATAGCAATCAGCTGAAAGCCCGTTTTTAGTCTCTTTGAAAGCAAACAGGATACAAACTGATGAGTGGATGCAGACAGTAGAGTAACACTTCATTAGTGAACATGGAAAGTATTACAAGTAGTCCCCATCACAACAAAGTCTAGGTCCTCCTCTTCCCATGTACAGCTCCCTGAGCTCAGCTGAACACTCGGGAAAGCACCTGATGTCAAAAATACAGGTATGCTTACACATAACTGTTTCCCCTGTGTATTTAATCTATCTTGAATATAAATAAGCACTATATCAACCTGTGCAAGTCTCCTGACAAACTGTGACATTCGATGCTTCAAAAGGTATTTTAGCAGAGCAGTGGGGCCTGCCCTCTTTCCTGGTGCAAACATGCACTCTTTTGTGTCTTCTCTTCCCTGGACAGGGTACAGAGTACAGGAATTTGTGCTGAAACTCATGAAGGTATGGATCACTTCAGCACTGCAAAAGGGTGAAGATGTAGCTTGCACTGACAATCTCTGATACCCTTTTGTCTCTTGTGGGTGGACACCTTAAACCTGGGTGTGATTCTCCTGTAATTGTGAATATGAGACCACTTTCTGACGTGCTTGGGTCTGTGTGGGCATGTTGTCGGATACCAACCCCACTGATGAATATAGGTACATCTTGCTAAAATGGCATTGCAGTTCTTGAAGACAGTTGAGTGCTTGGTCTTATAGATTAGCTTCACTTCCAGTCAAATCTTTTACTAGCTAAGAGGATGAAAAGAATCTTAGTCCCACTGCAGTCAAAGCAGCTTGCCAGTAGTATCACTGGAAGCAGAAATACTGTGAACCAAATTCCAATTAATTTAATGAAGCAAGTAATTTATCATTGGCTGTACGCTTATATACAAACTGCACGTTCAGACATATACTAAATAATAGTAGGATTTTACTCACTGTCAATTTTCCCCTAAGCTTGTAAGATTTTCTGTACCTTTGATGCATCTTGCACAGTTTCCTGCAGCTGGATGGGACTTCCTCAGGCAATTAAAGAAGATAAAGAAATTCTTTAAAAATGTTATCAGCTGTAAGTATGTCAGATCAGAACACTGGATTTTTTCTTTCCTTCTTTATTATATAAACTGAGTTCAAATAAAAAAGGTTTTTTGCTTCCACATAGGTTTCTGTACCCTCAAAGGCAGCAATATCAGATAACACTTAAAAGCAGATGAACTACCGAATGCGACAGGATGACTCATATACATGAAGTCAGTCAGGTTAAGGATAACTGTTTGCTCAATACATGATGTATCTTTTTCAATTTCTGTCTCTCTAATCTCCCTTCAACTGTCTAGGGTTTTTATTTTTCCTTCCATGATAGAAGATCTTCATTTTTTGAATAGGGTCATTTAAATCTAATCCCTTCTGCTAAGGGGGGAAAAAAAAAAAATCAGGAAGTGTGGTGCCAGCCCATCTACAGCCAGTCAGTATAAAATACAGCACACACTGAGGAGGTAGACACAGGAAGAGAAGTGCTGCGCTTCTCTAGGTGTATAGATGCACTTAAAACAGAGACAATGACAAATCTAGGTTTACAGCTAAGCTTCTGGATCCCAATTAGAGAAAACAGACCTGTCTCTACAGACATTTCAAAATGCTGAGTTTGAGGAAGTGTGAGATTTAAAATCTAAAAGCAAAGACACAGCAAAAACACTTTAAGAAGATGAACAAAATAAAAAGAAAATAATGCAATAACATTTAAATAAAATTTTAGGATAACTTAATGCATACATTTTTGATTTGCAGGGAGGGTCTGATTATTGAGGTCTGAATGCCTGCCACTGCTTATGCAATGGCACTGTGGGACATGTTGTAACCAGTAATAGGGTATGCGGTGGAGAGTAAACAGAGGAGAGTTACTGTGTTATCTGTGCTAAAATAGAAACTTCCTCTGTAGAAAACTGATAGATAAGGATGGTGCAGGCTAAATCTCAGTGCAGTGATTCAGGGCTCTTCTGCTCAAGCTTCATTTTCAGTGTTTGGGAGCTCTGACAATCACTTGGGTAAGGAAAACTACACACTTCAATTATCTTCCAACATCTGACAGAGAAGAGCACGGAGTTAATAATGGGCATTACATCTATTTTTTGAATAAGTAATTCAGAATGCCTTATTCTGCATTCTGCTTGCAGGTCTTGATGAACTGAGTGCTCTCAAAAAGACTTAAGAAAACTGTTGTATAAAGCCAAGAATTGGTAGACAGCCATTTGGTGGGATGCTTAATTTAAAAAAAAAAAAAAAAAGTACTTTTACTGATAGAGGGTAAATTAAATCTGAAGTTCAGCTTACACAGACTACATAGCATTAAAAATCTAAAAATAAAGAAATGAATAAATAAATAAATATATATAAAAATACATATATCAGCCATGAAGCCTTTGGTTAATGTAGCTGAAGAAGTATCCATCTGTTCTCCAGCCATAGCTGCTTCTGTACTTCTGGGAAATTCATATGTGAATTAGGACATGTTCTGTAATAGTTTCTAGATCAAAGCCATGAACTGAGATTTTGACCAGTGATGTTGAAGACCTTTTTTCAGTTTCAGTGTGGCTTGAACTGGGACAAATAAAGCTCCATGTTTGTTTCATTAACAACAGACGAATAATGAATACTCAAGAAAAAAGGGTTCTCAGTTTTTACTGTCAGAACAGACTTTCAGCCACTATTTTTCAGCAGTGTGCCAGGCCAAGATGCTTCACAGTGAACACAAGTATCTCGTTTCTTCAAAGAGTGCACACTCATACTCAAACAAGAAGCTTCTCTCTTACGAAGACAGGTTGGGATGGTTGAAGTTGTTCACCCTGTAAGAAAGCTCTGGAGAGAAATAGTGGAGGCATTTCAATATCTGAAGGGAACCTACAGGAAGGCTGGGGAAGAACTGTTTAGAAGGGCTTGTAGTGACAGGATGAGGAGAAATATTTTGAAATTGCAGCAGGGTAGATTTAGGTTAGACATAAGGAGGAAGTTCTTTGCAATGAGGGTGGTGAAATACTGGAACAGGCTGCCCGGAAATGTGATAGAGGCACCAACCCTGGAGACCTTCAAGGTCAAACTTGATAGGGCCCAGAGGAAGCTACTTCAGCTAAAGCTGACCCTGTTCACTGCAGGGAGTTGGACAAGATGACCTTCAAAGGTTCCTTCCAACCTGATGCATTCTATGATTCTATCGAGTTCTATGGACAGTTTAGCTGCAAGATGTGAGAGAAAAGTCATAAAAGTTAGGCATTTACTCTGGTATTTAAAAGGATCACACCACTCTTGGTAAATCCTTGATGTAAGAGAGTGTTCAGCATGGCATTTGCTGCTACACGTTTCTCTCTGGTTCCCAGACTACAGATTTGTATCTTTAACATCCTCTTGATGTTAGTCACACAGATCAGTGCACACTGTCACGGGACTTACAGTAGGATTAACTGCATGACCATGTTTTTGGCCCATAGACTGTCCCTCAGTTTGGGTGCAATCTATGGAGAAGGGAAAGCAGCACACTGTTAAGTAGTTGACAGCACTAAATACCAGCTACCACATGGTAGATTTTATTTTTTAACTTTGCAGTCCACCACATTAACAGTTCTTACTGGGCCTTAATTAAAGCCCAAGCCACGTGAAAGAAAGTTGACTCATAGTCATATGGATTATTTTAATGCATATATGTTTACAATTTCTAAGTAACCTATGGATGATTTGGAAACTAAAATAACTCATTTGTTAACATAATTTTGATTTATGCCTAATGAAAACCAGACAGACAGATGAAGTATTTCCAGTTAGAGATCACCATGCTTAAGTGACTTTGAAGTCTAGTCTTCCACCCCAAAGCAACAGAGGCATCAAGAACCTACACATACAGATGTATCACCAAACAAAGCTGAGTTATGTGGCTGAAGAGGTGACAGCTTGCCAGCTGAGCTTTTGCACCACAACACTGCTAGACTATCACTATGCATCACTTCTGAAATATGGCACATAAATTTATACAGCCTAGGAGATTCTGAGGCCCTTTTTATTGTAAAGATATCCTATGTAAAATCAGCCAGAGTGGGAAGGTCACTTTGATTCTTAAAGAAATGAGGATTTTTTTAGATGACTAGTGTGTCATCTGAGACAAAACCACAGGAATGTCATATACAAATGAGTACTGACAATAGTATGGTTGTTTCTTCTGTGAAATTTGCATTCAAATTCTTGTGGGTTAACACTTATCACTGATGAAGAAAATTGATTAAATCTTTCTAGAAAGCTGTGAGCATAATGGCTCTTCCATATACGTACCTTAATTTACTTTTTAACACAAACACATTACAGAATCACACAGAAACACAGAATGGTGGAGATTGGAATTGACCTCTGGAAACCATTTAGTCAAATCCCCCTGCTAAAGCAGGTTCATCTAGATCGGGTGGCGTGGGATTGTGTCCAGGCAGGTTTTGAAAGTCTTCAGAGAATGAAACTCCACAATCTCTCTGGATAGCCTGTTCTAGCACTCTGTCACCCACAAAGTACAGTAGTTTTTCCTTATGCTCAAATAAAATTTCCTGTGTTCTAGTTTTTACCCATTGTCCCTTGTCCTATTACTGGCCATCACTGAAAAGAGACTGATCCCATCCTCATAACCTCTGCCCTTTAGATGTATATGTATTGATAGGATCCCCTCTCAGTCTTCTCTTTGCCAGGCTTAAGAGCCTCAATTTTCTCAGCTTCATCTCATAAGAGAGATGTTCCAGCCCCTTATTCATCTTTGTAGCCCTCTATGGATTTTAACAAGTAGATCCCTGCCCCTCTTGAACTGAGAGCTCAGAACTGGACACAATATTCCAGAAGAGGCCTCAAAAGGGCAGAGCAGAAGAGGAAGGAGAGAACATCCTTCACTCTGCTGCCCACACTCTTATTGACCTACCCCAGGACACAACTGGCCTTCTCAGCTCAAGGGCACACTACTAGCTCATGGTGATCTCGACCACCAGCACTCCCAGGTCCTTTTTGGCTGAGCTGCTTTACAGCAGGTCAGGCCGTAACTTGTTTTGATGCAGAGGGTTATTCCTACCCCAGTACAGAACCCTACACCTACCCTTGTTGAACTTTATGAGGTTCATTTTTGCCCTCCTTTCCAGCCTGTTCAGGTGTTGCTGAGTGGCAGCACAGCCTGACAGGGTGTCAGCCACTCCTCACAGTTTTGTATCAGCAGCACATGTGCTGAGAGTACATTTTCTTCCATCACCCAGCTCATTGATGAAGACGTTGAACAAGACTGGGCACAGTCTTGATCCCTGGGGAGCACAACTAGCCACAGGCCTTCAATTAGACCCTGCACTGTTGATCACAACCCTCTGCTCTGTGCTCAGTTATTCATCCAGTTCTCTATTGACCTTACTGTCCACTCATCTAATTCACACTTCCTAGGATGTTATGGAACACTGTGTCTAAATAAGAGTCACTTGGCTGCCATTTCTGTTCACAGTTAGGAAATTTAATGCCTGAAAAGCTGAACTGCAAGTCAATTAAGACAGTTGATCAATACCTGCCTTGCTGTTTTAGTGAAAGAAAGTTGTGCTGGTAAATTTTTGTTGATCCTGTTGATTGGTATATATTTACTGTCAATAAAGAGGGTGGTTCTTTCTTTTTAAACACTGCTCTGTCTAACTTTGCTTAAACTGATTTTTATTCATACTTGGCACACATTGACATGTTTTCCTTTAAGAAATGCTCAGTCTAGCTGATTTATCTTATTTTCTGCATGTCGACTGCATTCAAACACCAATGTGCAACCACTGACTGTAAAGAGCTTGTGAACAAGAATTTACAAGATGAAGTTAGGATCAGACAGATGTTTAGAGAGTGCAACTTGGATCTTGATCAACATTTTACTGAATTCTGCACTATCAGCTGCACAGAAGAGGGTTTTAGTTAGTTGCAAAGTGTGCTGCTATCTGCTCATCACTCAAGTAAGAATACCATTGGGAGTCAGTGACCAGCTCTTGTCACTGAAGGGAAAAGAAACAGCCCAAACCTTCTGGCTTATGCAGAAACACAAAGAAGAGAAAATAAGGTGCAAAAGCTGTTTATTCCTCTCTGCCTCCTCTGGGAGTGAAAGAATGTGTTCTTGCTGAGCATTTCTCCCTCTTTTCTAATACATCTTGCCATATGGAGGAACAGAAAGAGAATGAATCACTGACATCATATGAAGTAGGATGAAGGGGAGAAAGGCACAGAGGAGACAGGAATGGCAATCTGAACGCAGACCCCAAGTTCCCCTGAACAGTTCCAAACAGTAATTTGGCTAATGGTTGTAATTTGGAATGGTTCTGCATCCCTAAAAAACCACAGGGGAGGTGGATGGAGAGTAGATTAAGTATATCAGTCTCTGATCCACATCCCACTGCCTGGCTAGCATGCATGTCCTCTACATCCCTTTACACAATCTGGTGGTGCTGGTGGGAGGACCTTCTGGTAGAGAGCTTCTGCCATATGGAACAGATTTCCCAAATCTGTCTACTTAACTGAGTCACCATTTCAAGTGAGAGCTCAGCGCTTTTAATGATTCTCTCTGTATTATTAACTTTTTAACAACGCAAATGTTTTATTTAGCTATGGAAATCAACCACAATACCAACGGACCAAATGAACCTAGACAGCAAAGTTGTGTGTTTCAGGCATGATCAAATTCTGTCTGACCGAGAGGCTTTTAGCACTTACAATACTGTAAAAAGGCCACATGAGGACCTTTAAGGAACAAGCCCAGCATGGCGCAACAGTACGTACACAACAGCATCTGATTGCTAAACATATCACCTCACAAAAGGATGACCCAAAAGAAGCCTTGAAACTTTCCTGATGTCTTGAGGAAGAAGAGTTATCTTTATTCTTGCCTTTCTATCCTAGTTAAAATTAAATACTAATTAAAAGTATTGGGACTAACATAAACATAAAATGTGTTGAACAAATAACAAAACTTACACAAATTCTGTAACATAAACTACCCAAGTTTATATAATTGCTCCAGAAACTGAAGTAAAGCAAAAACAAAACAAAATCCCCAAACAATAAAACCAACCAACCAACCAAAAAAAACCAAACCAAAACAAAACCCACAAAAAACCCCACAAAAAACAACAAACCCAACAAAAAAACCCCACACACACAAAAAAAGAAGAAACAAGAAAAAAAAAGTATGAACCCACAAACCCAGTCCACTCTCCCGTGAGATTTATGTTTCTCACAGTCTCAAAACCGGGTAAGTGGGTTAAGGCTGAGGCTGCTCTTTCAATAATGTACAGGGGCATAAACCCACACAAGCTACAGTCTGAACACGACTTCTGTTGCTAAGGATTACCCTTATAAATTTATCTGGAGGTTACTTGAGGAGTTTTAGGTATGCTCTTTGCAAAAAAGTAAACCTTTGCAGTTCTGTTTCATAGAGGTTTTAGACTGTGTCCTGCCATGCCATCTGGTGCTAGCTGATTGTTCAAGCAGAGCACTTGTCATCTGCTCAGGAACTGTTTTTAGATTTGTATGAGTATGTACTGCACTTGCTAGTCTAGGTATGATCAATAACATTGAGTAAGCATCTGTAAAAGAGACCCAAAAAACCACTCTTAGATGCTACCATCTTAATTAAGATGATATACTGCTAAAAAAAAAAACAAAACAACAACCAAGACATAAATATATTATATATGTGTGTGTGTGTGTGTGTGAGAGAGAGATTCATAGTTTTTCCAGTGGAAAGGATAACTTTGCTCTCTGGTCTCAAATTTTAAATTACACTATGAAGTGTGAAGTGTCTATGGACACCAGTTTCTGGAAGTACAGGGCCTTTAACAGAGACAATTTTAATTAGGATAGCATTAGAGGGCATCGCTTCAATGGGCTTTTTACCATCCCATGGGTAATATTAGTATATAGTTTATAAACCTTTCCCTCTATAATATTATACTTGAAATGTACTGTTAAAACACCAACAAGAATACCTGTTCCCTGTCATAAATTTTGGATGTAAAGTGGATAAAAAAAAACAAAACAAAAAACCACAACTCTGTTGTGTGACAAATTATCTGGAAACACACACCTCTATCTGCATGAAATTATATATGTCATTTGGGGAAACGCTGAATACATCATTCTCAGGTCTGATTTAGAGCCTATTTCTCCAAAGAACTACTATACTACTTGAAATATCTTTAGCATTAACTTACATAGACACTGATGAACAAGTATTTCCATACATACATTCAGGTTTGTTCTTGTGCAACTTCAAAGTCGCCTTACACCGCTGGTCACACGGAGTAGTTTTAAGGCGAATTAGGGAAAAAATGAGTGCAAAGCAAGCAAACGAGTCCTTCAGGCTGAGAAGAATAAAGAAATCTCAAAACAACTATGATGCTGGACTTTGTTTCCTCCAGTTCCAGTCTAGCAAATTAAATTTTTAATGCAAAGAAGCCATTAATTATTTGGCAATGATATCTTGAGCAACTTCTGAGTCTCATGCAGCGCAGAAAAAGCAGAAACAAGCCACGTTAGCAGTGACAGCTTCAGCAAAAGGTAGTTGCTGCTTGCCTAAGAATTAGGAACATTGCCAAGAGGAACTGAGTGCATTCCTTTGTCTAAAACTTTTTATTGTCTTAATACATACATAAAACCCTGAAGTGAAATTCAGACACAATTATCCAGTATTTTATGAGCTATGTATACTGTATGGTAGTGGTGCAGTAACACACGGAAGCTTCTTCGTATTTAAAATAAAAACTAAGATAGGAGCGAAATGTCACTAAGCAGAGTATGTAATGAAAGAGGCATATCCACCGGAATTTGAAGATGTGGAGTTTTAAAACGGTTCTCAGTTTAGGCAAAGGAACAAATGAGAGTGAAAATCTTTTAGCACTCTCTTTCTCACATGCTTACTCCCAGGCCTCTTTTCAGAGCACCTTGTACGAGATACAAGCAGCAAAGAGCTATTTATTATGAGGGTTGGACCAGGTACCTCAAGAGGTCCCTTCCAATCCCTGTCATCCTGTGCTTCTGTGATACTGATTCATCAGGAGATGGCACAATATTAGTACTTTGGAGTGGTGTTTCCCAAACTATAGTCATTGGTTGACTGATATATGGAGCCCTTCATCAGCCTACCCGCAGCTGAGAATGCAACCATGGAAGGCAGCAAAGCCTGAGGTTTAACCAGAAGATCACTAACAGCAAATATTTTAACTGACTTGGGGATGTTTAGGATCAAAGCTGAGAGAAAAATCTCTCTCCTTCATGTGAAATGGTGCAGAGATCTTTAAGAAACTGTGTTACACAATACTGTGATGCTGAAAAAGTCTAAAAAGAAAGCACTTGCTTATGATGACCAGTGCAAGCCAACGATCCTGAGAAGTCTGTTCAGAGTACACATAAAATTGCTTCAGTCTAGCAGTAACATATGTATGTAGCGGAGCCACCACCCCAGAGGCATGCAAGAAACATGTAGACAGGGCACTCTGAGACATAGTTTAATGGCCATGAGTTGCTCTAGGTCAGTGGTTGAACTCAATCATCTTAGAGGTCTTTTCCAACCAAAACAATTCTATGACTCTATGTACTGAAAGAGCAGGATTCGGAAGGACTCTGTGTTATGTGATCTAATGAGCCTGAGGAAGGAAAACCACAGCTAACATGGCAGCAGTCTGCAGTCATTTATGAAGATGGATTTTTTAACAAGGCTATGCCATCTCTAGCATAATCAATGAAATCATAGAGGGGGTAGACCATTTGTATTTCAAGAAAGATACTTTGTGTGGGAAATGGATGGCCTTAGACTTCTCAACTAACATGCAGTGGCTATCTGTTATTATTGAACATGCCCCAGCAGCAAGCCCCTAAAATATTGCTACAGACAATGCTATCTCCTGAGAAATATTGTTTGAAATTAATCTACACAGAATCTTGACAGGTCTTAACTAAGTCCCTTCCCAACCATATGGAATCAGCCTACATTTGAATGTTTATTTAAAAGCTTATGATCTGTTTGATTGTTTACTTAAAAGCTTATGAACTGTTTCCAGGTCTGGGTCACATACGCTATCTTTTTCCTTTACTATCTCAATACCTTTCTGGCAATTCTTGAGGAGCTTCTTCCAAAATGGCTGTGTAAAACTGCCTTGTGATTGCAGCTGCTGTGGCTAGTGGTGCCTCTGAAGGTGGCAAGTGTGGGTTGTAGCTCCTGTGCACCTTGACACAGCAAGCCATGTTTTGTGCTTGGTGAATTGAGCTAACTTCCTGACACTTTCATTTTTTCACAGTTTCTTCAGGAGCCAGTCGAGGCCCTGGTAAATTTCAGCTTGCTCACATCAATCAATGGGACACTTCTGTGTTGCTATCAGCAACAAATGAGTCATTATACTGGGCTAGATGCAGCCCTACCTAAGCTAGTATGGCTGCTTTTATCTGCTGCAGTACAAGGTGACCTTGTACACAGAGTACACCTAGAAGATGACCTGTGGCTTTTACAGGAAAAACACTTTTACATCTGAAGATTCCTCAAGTGTCATTTAAGTGCCACATGTGCATAAGTATTATTGATTTAGTGTTAATTATTGAGTTCTAGAAGACAGAAAAATGTGGTCATGTTGTAATAGTTATACAACAAAAAGAAATAACTATTTGGATTACACTTAAAAAGGTTAACTTTAAACAAACAGAACAGACTGCAGACACAAACAGCATTTCCCTACTTTAACACCGATAAAATAATAAAGTTGAAATGCAGAATTCATGATTTCAAGTGACCTCCTGCTTGTTTGTTTCTGCAAATGCTGATTACAGCACTCAAGTTGAATTAACAAGCCCCTTTCTTCTCCAACACTTCATGCACACATGCGTTCTGCCTCCCCTCCCCCCGCCAGTTCATAGAAGTCAGAAAAAAATATATCCAGGAGGGTTGTGGTGAAACATGCTTTGAGACATAAAACCAAAGCCGATAGACACTGGCTTTTACTCTAAAAAACGAGTTTATCATCCGTCGGCAGGAGCGATCGCCGTGCAATCTATCAGTGCCGCTAGGTGTCTCTGCTAACCTACGGCAGCGCCGGCGCTCCCAGCGCTTGCTGGACGACGCAAACACACTTCATAAACCTGTCCGTAGAAAATAACAGCACCACCAAAACAGGCAACTGCTCTTCGCAGCAGCATCTGCCCAGCTGTGCATCACTTCGCCCTGCTGCTGCCCACTGCATTTGCTTGGCAGCCTTTCAGGGACGCGGTCCTTGCAGGCGAGTCAGCTGTGCTGTTTGCTGTTCACAAGGTAAAAACCTGGTACGCCCTCGGCAAATGCTTTCGGAGACTGCAGCCCTTCTGACACCACACAGTTCTCAATCAAAAACTAGGAAGTGGTGTCCATCACAGTGGGTCTATCAAACTGAATAATGCAGCGTCTACTGAATAGGGCACAGATGCTATTCTTTTAGTATTGGATGAGTAAGATAAATAGATTAAGGGATATTTTTCCTTCCCTATTTTTACCACTGTCTCCTTTTAAAACAATGGAGTTCCATTTTTACACTCAAATAAGTAAGATCTTTGTTACTGGCACTACTACTGGGAGTAGTGTTGCACTCTTTCTCCATTCTGGGGGCCTCTAGGAGTGGCCACAGCCACTGAGTGGTCTGTCTCTATTCTGGTAGTGAAAGAAAAATAATGTTTACTTCTTTGAATATAATTTTGACAACTTCATACAATAGCAGAAGCCTCTCTCTAACTTGCTTTTTATAAACTAGAGTTTCACAAACACGAATATTCTTTTCANGATAGAAATAGTTCTGCCAGAAGGAGGAAGCTACAGAAAAAATATTGCAATATAATACAACAGAACTGTGGATCCCATTGNTATTCTTTTCACACATTGTATTTGGTCCTCCTTTTTTTTTTTTTTTTGCAAGACAGAATGCCTTTTTGCTCTACTGAAAATAGAAAAAATCCACCAAAAGACAAAAATCTCCCAAGAGCACCTGCCTTACCCCCCCAAAACCTTTGGCATTTTTCAATGATGCCCAAAACACCTCGCNGCCCACAGTGCACTTGAAAATATGTTACTTAGTGAACTAAGTGAACTAAGTTCTTGAGAGTTCTCTTTAAACAAAACCAAAATAAACCAAAACACAAACCCTAACCCTTCCCCAACTTTAGTAGAAGGGTTTTCATTTCCCACTCCCTCACTCCTATGCACTCACTTGCTTTTAGAGTTTCAGGTCTTTGGTATCATGCCTGAGAAAAGATACTCTTCTAATTTATTCTCAGGAGTGTTGATTCTTACTTATATATTATAGTGCCCTTCACCCACTGGAAAAATCTCTCCATTTTCACTGGCTAAGTCCCATTTTTTCACACTCAAGTTTGCCATGGAAAATCTGAGGAAATTTAGCCTGAGTTTTTCTGTGTTCAATAATCAACTCTTTCTGAAACACTGGAATTCTTTAAATCTGAAAGGCCACGGCTTTAAAAGCAAAAAGCAGAATAGGTTATTACTCACTGCTCTTGGGTTGCCCTCTTGGTGCTCTAATGCATGCACAATATTGAAAAGCAATACAGATAAGTGCTTAATGAATGCTGCCAGGTTTTCAGTACTGAATGTACACAACGGATGGCTGTTAGGTTAAATGGGAATATTGAAATATTTAACAAATCACTATTACTTAAGAAACTTCTGACTATTGTCAGAGAAGAGAAAGGAACAGCGGAGAACAGTTGTTCCAAGCTCATCCTGACCTTGTTTCATTTAGGTTGCCAGAGCAAGGAAGTAGAGAGCAAGCATTATCAATGAAAAGGGGTTATCTTCTTTGCACAATGTAGGTAGATGTTACTGATCAACCCCGGCCAAAGAGAACTTTCTGTTGCTATCACAACTTAAAACATCTTGCTTCCCGAAGACTCCTACTGTTCTTCAATCAACAAACTTAAAAAAACCCCACACATTACAAATCTTCCTTTCTTTTTGCAAACATTTTCATATTGTTAATTCCTTTTCCAGTTTAGGGTGGACCAGGAATGAACATTATGCAAAACCAAATTACCTACTTCTGTTGATGGTGGTTAACCTAGAGGTATAGCCAGTGGAATTGTTCTGCTCCTGATGGATTTTGATAACCAGCAAGGTTTTGTGACACCATCCTTTGCTGAAATCACTGCATCCAATGTCTTATGATAAAAACAAACAACCTGGCACAACCTTCCCTGCTCTGGACAAAGTTGTCTTCTGAGTTTATTGTCGACATTCACGCATCGCTAACCCCGAGACATTTAGACAGAATATTGTAACTGCAACACTATCAAATGCAAGTAAAATCCAGGTCATAACATTCAATAAAACAACAAAGAATTGGGTGAAATCTCAGCAGCTGGGTGAGAACAAGGGCCAGCACAAGGCCTTACACACTATCAACATACCATACATTATCAATACACTAAAAAGGAGTCTTTCTGGGAATCACCTTTAGCCTCAATGCAGAGAAACTGGTTTACAAACACGAAGATCAGAAGCATAGTTCCCAGAGCCTTTTTCTTTTTCTTTCCTCCTTTCCTCTCTTTTGCTTTGCTGCTCCAGTCAACATGCACACAAGAAGACATGACTGACAACCTCTCAGTGGTGCTGTGTTTCAAAGATCAGGCAGGTTTCCATGGCTTTCACTGAAGCAAAGCTGTGGGGTGGGACCAAGATACAGGGAAGAACAGATCACTGCCTGCAGGAGGCTATCCTCTTGAAAGAATGAAGCTGTGTGCTAAGAAGCAACAGAGCACAAAAGGAGAACACAATAGT
>VWZE01020788.1:27663-52248 GCA_013396675.1 Eubucco bourcierii | reverse complement strand
TGTCTGAGGTAGGAATCTAACTCAAATGGCCACACTTTGAGGACATGAGATGTTGCTGCTGCATTGCTCTCAGCCCCTGTGCAGTGCAGCAGTGCCTGGAGCCCTCGGGTGTGTGCTTTTGGGTCCTTTCCCCATGTCAGTGTGGCTGCATCTCTCTGTTCCAGACCCTGATGATCAGTACAAGCTAACAGAGGACACAAGACAGCTGGGACTGGTGGTCTGCAGGGGCACTTCTGTGGTTCTCATCTGTCCCCAGGATGGAATGGAAGCAATTCCCAACCCTTTCATTCAGCAGCAGGATGGATGATGCTGCCTTGGGCTCTCTCTGGGGACTTCATGGGTACAGATGTTCAAGCAGAGCTCCCAGTGTGTGAGAGGCTCCCTCCTTGGTGGGCAGGGGCTGGGAGCTATTTGTAAGTGTGACAGGACAGGCAGCTTTTCTTTTTGTGGCTCTCCAGCAGTGCTGAGAGCCTGGGGCTTGCTGGCCAAGAAGCCAGCTCTGATTCCTCTTCCCCCCACCCCCACAATGTGTAACCACCTCTAGAGCTGACAAGAGAAATCCTGGCATGGGACTGTGAGGGTCAGCCTGGAAACCACCACAGGACATGACTGAAGGATGCCCTGGATGTTGGTTGCAGTTACTTACACTTTAAAACAGATTAAAATGAGTTGGATCTAAATGAATCTGAAGCCTGACCAGGTTAGAACTTCTTTGTCTTCCTCTTAGCTGTCAGCTCCCAGCTGGGAGCTTTCTGCTCTGCATTTCAGCCTCTCTTGCCTGCCTGCTGCAGTGCCTGCAGGAAGCTGACTCCTTCTGTAGCCTTTGGTGTCTCTCTCCTAGCACCTGTCCCAGCTCCTGTGAGCTCTCCTCTGTCAGGAGGCCTCCCCCATTGCTGCAGAAGGGCTGGGCTAAATTCTGGGATGGTTCTTGTCTGTCACCTTGGCTGAGTTGTCCATTTGGTGCTTGAGTGGGGGGAAGAAGAGTTGAGCTGCTCAGGTCAGCTGTAGGCAGTGCCTGGGGGTGCTGCAAGGGTTTGTGCTGCTCCTGGGAACCTGCTTTGTGTGGGGGTGAGGTTTGCTGCTTTTATACTGCAGAGACAGCAACACTCCAAGGGTTTGAGAGAATAAACAAATGAATCTGTTCCTGAATGCCTGCTGCTTAGCCTGGGAAGTGCTCCTCAGCTGATGTTGCAGTTCTCCAGTTGTAACTCTGCGTGGGCTTGGTTCTGGTGTGCAGACAGCAGCACCAGGAGGGACCAGGTCAGAAGCTGCTCCACTTGAGATAGAAGTGGATGAGAAATCACTGAGGGAATCTGATCCCTTTGGGCATTTGGGGATTTTAAAGGCTGGAGTAGAGAGGTTGTTCAGCCTGGAGAATAGAAGGCTGCAGGGAGAGCTCAGAGCAGCACTGCAGTGCCTGAAGGGGCTCCAGGAGAACTGGGGAGGGACTTGTGAGCAGGGCTGGGAGTGTCAGGAGATGGGACAATGGCTTGGAGCTGGGAGAGTGACAGTGGAGATGAGGAAGAAATCGTTGGCAGTGAGAGTGGGGAGAGACTGGCACAGGTTGCCCAGGGAGGCTGTGGAGCACAGAAGCTCAAAATGTGATTGAAGATCAACAACCTCCCTGGAAGTGTTCAGGACCAGGCTGGATGAGGCCTTGAGCATCCTGTGCTGGTGGAGGTGTCCCTGCCTGTGGCAGGGGTTGGCACTGGATGATCTTGAAGGTCCCTTCCAGCTCAAACCATTCTGTGGATCTCTGGTGTGTGCCCTTAGGGTGTCAGCAACCTGCTTCTGCCTCCCTGAGGGCACAAAGGTTTGCAGTTAATGTACAAGTGAAGGTGAATGGAGAAATGCCCTCTGGAAAGAGAGAGTGGATGGGCTGAGAACTGGCTGGAGGGCCCAGAGGGTTGTGCTTGGTGGCACAGAGCCAGCCTGGAGGCCTGTGGGCAGTGCTGCTCCCCAGGGGTCAGTGCTGGGCCCAGCTCTGTTCAACATCTTTATCAATGGCCTGGATGAGGACTGAGGAACCTCAGCAGGTTCCCTGATGACCCCAGACTGGGGGTGCTGAACCCCCTCAGGCTGTGCTGCCATCTGAGGAGATCTGGGCAGGCTGAGGGCTGGGGGAAGGCAAAGCTGATGGAGTTCAGGAAGGACAAGGGCAGGGTCCTGCAGCTGGGGAGGAACAGCAGCAGGACAGGTTGGGGCTGCCCTGCTGGAAAGCAGCTCCGTGGAGGAAGACCTTGGAGGGCTGGTGGGCAGCAAAAGCTGCATGGGGCAGCAGTGTGCCCTTGGGGCCAACAGGGCCAGGGGCACCCTGGGGGGCAGCAACAGTGTGGCCAGCAGGTCTGGGAGGTCCTCTTGCCCCTCTGCTCTGGTGAGGTCACAGCTGCAATGCTGTGCCCAGTTCTGGGCTCCCCAGTGCCAGAGAGACACTGCTGGAGGGAGCCCAGCAGAGAGCCACGAGGGTGATTGGGGGACCTGAGCTGTTCCTGTGGAGAGAGCCTGAGAGCCCTGGGGGTGTTCAGTCTGGAGAGGAGAAGGCTGAAGGGGTCTGAACAATGTCTGTAAACACCTGAGGGGTGGGGGTCCAGTGGAGGGGGCCAAGCTCTTGGTGGTGCACAGGAATAAGACAAGGAACAGTGGACACAAGCTGGAGCCCAGGAGGTTCCACCTCAACATGAGGAGAAACTTTGGTGTGAGGGTGCTGGGGCCTGGAGCAGGCTGCCCAGAGGGGCTCTGGAGACTTTCCAAACCCACCTGGATGTGTTCCTGGGTGCCCCTGCTCTGGCAGGGAGTTGGGCTCTGTGATCTCAGGAGGTCCCTTCCAGCCTCTAACATTCTGTGGTTGTGTGGTTTAGTTTTTTTCCCTTCCTTTCACAAGGCTGTGGCAGAGTAAAAACCTTTAGGTGGCAGCAGCAGTCTGGTTCCTGGAGGCTGTCAAGAAGAGGGCAAGGACAGGTGGTGCCTGGCAACAGCACTGCTCCTGGGCACAGCTCTTCATGGGTCAGCTCTGAAGGGGAGTTTGAGGTAACTGAATTCCATTTCAGTGCCTGAGGTCTGCAGGAAGCTGTGCCAGGGGGCAGCAGTTGGATGTGGCACTTGGTGCACACCTGAGTGCTGCTGGATTTCTGTCTCCTGGGGCCTCATTCTCTGAGTGCTTCTCAGAGCTGTCTGTGCAGTTCTGCTCCTTCCACTGTGGCTCTAATGCTGCAAAACCTGTTCCTTGTGAACTGCACAACTCAGAGAGGCTCACCAGGGTGTTTGGGGCAGAACTTGTTGACATCAGCCTGAACAGTCTTAGCCTGAACTGTTGCTTAGGTGAGAGGGAGACTGTTGGTGATATGATTGAGTCGCAAAGATGATGCCAGGGCTGGAGCAGCTCTGCTGTGGGCACAGGCTGAGGGAGCTGGGGGGGTGCAGCCTGGAGAGAAGGCTCCAGGGGGACCTCAGAGCTGCTGCCAGGGCCTGAAGGGATCCTGCAGGGAGGCTGCTGAGGGGGTCTGAGCCAGGCCAAGAGGGAATGGTTTGGAGCTGAGGCAGAGCAGGGTTAGAGTGAAGCTGAGGAAGAAGTCCATTGTGAGGGTGGGGAGAGCCTGGCACAGTGTAAAGAGTTAACCCTCCTGGGTGGGGGGAGTGGTCAGAACTTGACCCCACTCTGCTGGACCCCAGGCACAGTGCTTAGCCCACTCCCACTTCTGTCTGGACCCCCTCTGTAAACAGAGGAACTTCCTGCTGCTCTCTCTCCTTGTGGCCTCTGTGCCTGTCACCATCCTGGTTCCTGTTTCTGCTCTCTCACCCCCTGCCCAGCGTCTGCCACACTGTGCTCTTCTCTTCCACCCACTGCCACCCATCTGCTTGGATATGTATTTTGTGTCTTGTTTTCTCTTCCCTATACCTATTTGTAACTCCCCTACCTTAAATACCTTTTATTTGTGGTTAAAGTTTTCTTTCACCTTCCAAATCGTAGCCAGACTGTCCTTGGGGTGGTTTTACCCCTTCTGTCCCCTCCTTTCTTTCCCCCTTTCCAAAAGGGGTGGGGGGAGAGGGGAAGGCATCCTGCTGTTGTTGTACTGGTTTCCCCTGGGAAGCTCAACTCAAGCCAATACACACAGGCTGCCCAAGGAGGCTGTGGCTGCCTCCTGCCTGGGGGTGTCCAAGGTCAGGCTGGATGAGGCCTTGAGCAGCTGAGTCTGGCTGAGAGGTGTCCCCGGGCATGGTGGGGAAGTTGCAGTAGATGATTTCTGAGCCCTTCTAGGATTAGATCTGGGGGGTTCTGGCTGTGCAGCTCTGCTCTGAGAGCTGCAGGAGGCCCTGCAGAGCTGAGCAGCAGGTACCAAACACGTTTCTATTTTTAGGAGAAGCTTCACTTACCTCCTGCTTCCAGCCAGGGGCATCGTGTTTCCAGAGCCCTCCCGTGAGCTGCAGGAGGGCTGAGTTAATTTTAGCTGCCTGCTGGTCAACAAGCATGGAGCCTGCAGAAGCAGCAGAGGAGCTGGGAGCCGAGGCCGAGCTGGCTGCAGACACAGTCCTGGAGGTGGGAGGGAGACTCTTCCAGGTCAGCCGCAGGGCACTGGCAGCTCACAGCCCTTACTTCCGAGCCCTGTTCTTTGGGGGGGCAAAGGAGAGCTCTGAGCAGCACATCGTGCTGAGGGGCATCGCCCCGGGGCCCTTCCAGGCCCTGCTGGACTTCACCCGCACGGCTCAGCTGCCCCTGGGCCAGGAGAACGTCACCAGCCTGCTGGAGGCTGCAGACTTCCTGCAGCTGCAGAGGGCCAAGCTGCTGTGCGAGAAGTTCCTGCAGAGGCAGCTGCACGTCTCCAACTGCCTGGGGCTGCTGACCTACTGCCAGCACTTCGCCCTGGCAGAGCTGGGCGCCGCCGCCCGCGGCGTGGCCCTGACGCACTGGCAGGAGGTGATGTGGCAGGAGGAGTTCTCGGCGCTGCCCAAGGACACCCTGCTGCAGCTGCTGGGCAGCGATGAGCTCTTCGCCTCCCGGGAGGATGTGGTGTTCGACAGCGTCCTCAGGTGGGTGATGGAGGACCCTGCCACGAGAGAGGAGGACTTCCTGGAGCTCGTGGCCGCCGTCAGGGTCACCTTCCTGAGCCTGTCCTTCCTGGACGCCCTGGTGAAGCGCAGGCAGCGCCCCGGAGCCGCAGACACCTTCTCCAGGCTGCTGGGGAAGCTGGACAGGTGCCCTCCGGCCAGCTGGCGGCACACGGAGCTGTGCCCTCCCGCGGCTCGCAGCTACGACACCCTGTACGTGCTGGGGGGGCAGCACGACAGGGAGCGGCAGGAGCTGTTCCTCTTCCAGCCCAAGACGGGCACCTGGCAGGCCTGTGCCCCTCTGCAGCGCAGGAACCTCACCCAGTACGCGGTGGCAGCAGTAGGTAACGCTCAGAGGTGGGGCTGAGAGAGCAGCTGAGATGTAGGAGCCCCCAGGGCAGGAGCTCAGTTGCTGCTCCTGCACAGCTTGCTCAGAGATGCTAAAAACTCCTTTGGGTTGCTGCTGCTGCTGCTCCTCTTGCAGCAGTAGGTAAGGCCCAGAGGTGGGGCTGAGATGTAGGAGTCCCCAGGGCAGGAGTTTAGCTGCTGCTCCTCCAGGGCTTGCTCAAAGGATGCTAAAAGCTGCTTTGGGTTCCTGCTGCTGCTCCTCCAAGGAATGGTTTTGCTGTCCCTAGGCTTGGGAGGGTGCTGGGCAAGGCTGGGTGTTGGTTTTCGTGCCGCAGAAGCTGCTGAGCTGCTTGCCCAGCTTCGTCTGGAGGGAGTCTCATGGCTTCAGCAGCAGATTTGATTTGTCTGCTCCCCTGTGGTGGCTCTGCAGGGTGCTGATGTCTGGTTTGGAGTTGCTGTGGAATTGAAGTTACTCTGGGCTGTGAAATCTTCATAGGATCACAGAATGGTTTAGGTTAAAAGGGACCTCAAAGCTCAGGCAGTGCCAAACCCCCTGTGCCACAGGCAGGGACACCTCCCACTAGTATAGGGCACTCAAGGCCTCATCCAACCTGGTTACCACCTCCCTGGGGAACCTGTGCCAGTCTCTCACCACCCTCACTGTGAACAACTTCTTCCTCGCATCCAGTTTCAGTCTCCCCTCTGCCACTTCAAACCCCTTCCTCCTCCTCCTCTCATTCCCAGCCCTTGTCAATAGTCCCTCCCCAGCCTTCCTGCAGCCCCCTTCAGACCCTGCAAGGCCACTCCAAGCTCTCCTGGAAGCCTTCTCCTCTCCAGGCTGCAGAGCCCCAACTCTCTCAGCCTGTCCTCACAGCAGAGCTGCTGCAGCCCTCTCAGCATCTTGGTGGCCTCCTCTGCACTGGCTCCAACACTTCCATGGCCTTCCTGTGCTGGGGGATTGGATTTGATTGGAGATTTTGAAGACCGTTCTGTGGCTTCCCTCACACAGTGCTGTGCAAGTGGGAGCTTGGACATGAGGTCCCCAGAGGTGCTCTATGGAATCAGAGAATTGGTTGGGTTGGAAAAACTCTCTGAGGTCATCCAGTCCTAGCAGCAACCCACCCCCTGCCATGGGTACCAATGGCCCCAAGTGCCATGGGCACAGGATTCTGGAACAACTCCAGGCATGGGGACTCCACCACCTCCCTGGGCAGCCTATGCCAGCCCCTGGCCACCCTGGCAGCAAAGAAATTATTCCTCATCTCCAACCTAACCCTCCCCTGGCACAATTCCAGGCCATGTTTCCAGCCAGTGTTTGCAGGATACTGTTTGAGAGTGGGAGCAGACTCGGAAGGACTTCAAAAGAGTTGGGGCTGTGCAGCCTGGAGAGGAGAAAGCTCCAGGGAGAGCTCAGAACTGCAGTTCAGTTTCTGCAGGGGAGCTGCAGGCTGGGGATGGACTGTTCAGAAGGGGCTGTGGGGACAGGCTGAGGGCAGTGGTCTGGAAGTGGAGCAGGGCAGGGTCAGGTTGGACATCAGGAGGGAGTTGTGCACAGTGAGGGTGGGCAGAGACTGGCACAGGCTGCCCAGGGTTGAGGTTGAGGCCATCCCTGAAGCCATTCCAGCTCAGCCTGGATGTGTCCCTGTGCAGCCTGCTCTGGTTGGAGGTGTCCCTGTTGGCTGCAGGGGGGTTGGCCAAGATGCCCTTGGAGGGTCCCTTCCAACCCAGTGCAGTCTCTGAGCTGTGATTCCTGCAGGTCTGAGCAGATGAACTGAACCCCACAGGGAGCAGAAATTTGCTCATCTTGCTCCTCATGGGTCCAGCCCAGGTCGAGGAGAGAGCCCAGGAGCAACCTGAGCCCCAATGCCACTGCTGCCTCTCTGCTCTCTCTGCAGGGAGCTTCCTCTTCGTGACAGGAGGCTACTACCGAGAGGAGTTTGTGTGGTACAGTGTGGACTGGGTCCTCATCTACAACTGCCTGGAGAACAGCTGGCAGGAGGGACCTGCCATGAAGCTGTCTCGGCACAGCCACTGCGCCGTGGGGGCAGGGCTGTACCTCTACGTGCTGGGGGGCAGCACAGATGAGGGCCCAGTGCCAGCTGTGGAGCGCCTGGCACTGCTGCAGCCCGAGTGGGAGAGCAGGAGCCCCATGGCCCAGCCCGTGGAGAGGGGAGCTGCAGTCAGCCTGGGCACCAGCATCTATGTGGTCTGTGGCCTGGATGAGAATGGCCACGTGTATGAGGGGGTGCAGAGGCTGAACACAGAGACTGACAGCTGGGAGGTCATCTCAACCTCTCCCCTGCCCAGGTAAGGAAGAGTCTTCTGGAAGCTGGCAGGGGAAGGAAGGTTTTGGTGTTGATTCTGCTCCAGCAAGAGCTTGGGCTAGAGACAGCCAAAAGCTCTGAGCCACAACACCTCAGGGACTCTGTTTTAAACTCTTGGATTAGGGAATAAGGTCACAGGACACAGAATTGAGCAGGAATTGATCTACCTGGGGGCAGGAAGGGTCTGAAGAGGGACCTGGACAGGCTGGATCCAGGAGCTGAGGTCACTGGGATGAAGTTCAACAGGACCAAGGGCTGGGTCCTGCCCTTGGGTCACAGCAACCCCATGAGGGCTCCAGGCTGGGGGCAGAGGGGCTGGAAAGTGCCCAGCAGGAAAGGCCCTGGGGGGGCTGGGTGGCAGCAGCTGAAGGGGAGGCAGGGAGTGCCCAGGTGGGCAAGAAGGGCAGCAGCAGCCTGGCCTGGATCAGCACTGGTGTGGGCAGCAGGAGCAGGGCAGGGATTGTGCCCCTGGGCTTGGGCACTGGGGAGGTCACCTCTGGAATCCTGGGTTCAGTTCTGGGCTCCTCACTGCCAGAAGGACATTGAGGAGCTGGAGCAGGGCCAGAGAAGGGCACAAAACTGGGGCAGGGTCTGGAGAACAGGGCTGGGGAGGAGCAGCTGAGGGAGCTGGGGGGGAGCAGTGTGGAGCAGAGGAGGCTGAGGGAGACCTCATTGCCCTCTGCAGCTCCCTGAGAGGAGGCCGCAGGCGGGGGGGGTTGGGCTCTGCTGCCTGGGCAGAATTGTGTCCTGGAATTGTGCCAGGGGAGGGTTAGGTTGGAGAGGAGGAAAAATGTCTTTGGTGCCAGAGTGGTCAGGGACTGGCACAGGCTGCCCAGTGAGGGGGTGCAGTGCCCATGCCTGGAGGTGTTGCAGCAAGCTGTGCCCATGGCACTCGGGGCTGTGGTTTGGTGCCCATGGTGGGGCTGGGATGGTGCTGGGCAGGATGATCTTGGAGAGCTCTTCCAACCTTTAGGACTGTCTGAGGCCCCAGGGCCCAGCTCTTGGTGCTGACTCTGCAGGTCTCTGCCCAGGTATGACCTGTGCAGCACTGCCCTGCACGGTGCCCTCTACACCATCGGGGGGGGAGCTCTGCGGCTGGACGTGGAGACGGCAGAGTGGACGCCGGTGCGGGAGGAGTGCCTGGCACACAAGTTCTTCATGGGCTGCAGCGCTGCCAACGGCCGCATCTACCTCCTCGGGCAGAGGAAGGGCAACGGTGCCCTGCCCGTCGTGGTCCTCTTCGACCCCTACACCGACGAGTGCCAGGTGACGGAGGACAAACTGCCCTGCCCCCTGCCCATCCGCGGCTGCGTCTCCGTGCGCAGGTTTGATACCTGAGCGGCTCCAGCCCCTGCTGCAGCTGCTGGGGCTTAGGTTGCCTCAAGTCTTGCCTAGGAGGTGATTCCATCTGCGAATTCCTTCCTCACTTCAGCTTTCTTTCCCCCCTGCTTGTCCTCTGGAGCGGAAGCAGAAGGCTGCGAGCCCTTGGTGTGCACACAGCGCCTGGGGAGCGGTGCTGGGCGCTGCTGTGCTGTGTCAGCCCCTCGGGGCATGCCGAATAAAGGTCTGCTCTGACCTTCATCAGCCTCTGTGGCTCTGTCCCTTCAACAGGCAGGGAGGTCACTGCCTCGGAGTTAGCAAATGCTGTAGGAGAGCAGATCACATCTATGGCAGGGAACCCTCGGCAGCATCTGCGAGCTATCGGTGCTGGAGGGGACCCACCCACCCGGTGCTGGGGGGGGGCAGCCCCTCAGCCACCCACCCGGTGCTGGGGGGGGCAGCCACAGAGCCACCCACCCGGTGCTGGGGGGGGGCAGCCCCTCAGCCACCCACCCGGTGCTGGGGGGGGCAGCCACAGAGCCACCCACCCGGTGCTGGGGGGGGGCAGCCCCTCAGCCACCCACCCGGTGCTGGGGGGGGCAGCCACAGAGCCACCCACCCGGTGCTGGGGGGGGGCAGCCCCTCAGCCACCCACCCGGTGCTGGGGGGGGCAGCCACAGAGCCACCCACCCGGTGCTGGGGGGGGGCAGCCCCTCAGCCACCCACCCGGTGCTGGGGGGGGCAGCCACAGAGCCACCCACCCGGTGCTGGGGGGGGGCAGCCCCTCAGCCACCCACCCGGTGCTGGGGGGGGCAGCCACAGAGCCACCCACCCGGTGCTGGGGGGGGGCAGCCCCTCAGCCACCCACCCGGTGCTGGGGGGGGCAGCCACAGAGCCACCCACCCGGTGCTGGGGGGGGGCAGCCCCTCAGCCACCCACCCGGTGCTGGGGGGGGCAGCCACAGAGCCACCCACCCGGTGCTGGGGGGGGGCAGCCCCTCAGCCACCCACCCGGTGCTGGGGGGGGCAGCCACAGAGCCACCCACCCGGTGCTGGGGGGGGGCAGCCCCTCAGCCACCCACCCGGTGCTGGGGGGGGCAGCCACAGAGCCACCCACCCGGTGCTGGGGGGGGGCAGCCCCTCAGCCACCCACCCGGTGCTGGGGGGGGCAGCCACAGAGCCACCCACCCGGTGCTGGGGGGGGGCAGCCCCTCAGCCACCCACCCGGTGCTGGGGGGGGCAGCCACAGAGCCACCCACCCGGTGCTGGGGGGGGGCAGCCCCTCAGCCACCCACCCGGTGCTGGGGGGGGCAGCCACAGAGCCACCCACCCGGTGCTGGGGGGGGGCAGCCCCTCAGCCACCCACCCGGTGCTGGGGGGGGCAGCCACAGAGCCACCCACCCGGTGCTGGGGGGGGGCAGCCCCTCAGCCACCCACCCGGTNTAGGAGAGCAGATCACATCTATGGCAGGGAACCCTCGGCAGCATCTGCGAGCTATCGGTGCTGGAGGGGACCCACCCACCCGGTGCTGGGGGGGGGCAGCCCCTCAGCCACCCACCCGGTGCTGGGGGGGGCAGCCACAGAGCCACCCACCCGGTGCAGCCAGGCCACAGCAGTGCCAGTGCCATTGCAGCCTGCCAGAAGCAGCTTTCCCAGCTTATTGCAGCTGGAGCTGCCCCAGCCCCATGCTGGAGAGCACTGCAGGACCCCGGGGGCTGCTCTGGACTGATGCTTTCAGCCAGGTGGTGACAACCATTCCAGACTGGGGCACTTCAGAGTCTTGGTTTCAGCTTCCTTTAGTCCCTTTTGGGCTCACTGCTGTGCAGAGCCAGAATGAAAATCCCCAACCCAGGTCACTGAAGTGAGGCTGCAGGAGCAGGGACTGGAGTGGGCCTGAGGAGCAGAAGTGCTGGGCAGGGCTGTGAGCAGCACTGGGGAGTGGTTTAGGTTGGGGGGATTCAGGCACCCTCAGGCAGCTTGCAGATGACTCTGGGCTGGGTGGCAGTGCCAAGCTGCTGGGGGCAGGAGGCTGTGCTGAGGGAGCTGCCCAGGCTGGACCCAGAAGCTGAGGTCACCTGCCTGAGGGTCAACAGGGCCAAGGCCTGGGTCCTGCCCTTGGGTCACAGCAACCCCATGAAGGCTCTGGGCTGGGGGCAGAGGGGCTGGAAAGTGCCCAGCAGGAAAGGTCTTCTGCCTGGGGGTGTTCAAGGCCAGGTTGGATGAGGCCTTGAGCAGCTGAGCCTAGCTGAGAGGTGTCCCTGGGCATGGTAGGGACTTGGAGAAGCTCTGAGGTCTCTTCCAACCTGAGCCCTTCCAGGCAGGAGCCATCCACAGCCTCCCTGAGCAGCCTGTGCCAGGCTCTCACCACCCTCACAATGAAGAACTTCTTCCCCAGCTGCACTCCAGCCCTGCTCTGCCTCAGCTCCAAACCATTCCCTCTTGGCCTCGCTCCAGACCCCTTCAGCAGAAGTCTCTCTGCAGCCTTCCTGCAGGATCCCTTCAGGCACTGGCAGCAGCTCTGAGGTCCCCCTGGAGCCTTCTCCTCTGCAGGCTGCACCCCCCCAGCTCCCTCAGTCTGTGCCCACAGCAGAGCTGCTCCAGCCCTGGCAGCATCTTTGTGGCCTCCTCTGGCCTCTCTCCGGCAGCTCTGAGTCCTCCTGCTCAAGCCAGCAGAGCTGTCACTTGGCCAAGCCTCAGAGGTTGGGCTCTCCCCATCGCCTGACTCTTCCACACTCCACCACTCCACGCTCCTCTGTCTCTGTGTGGGTCCCATGGGGTCCTTTGGTGAGGGCTGCAGAGGCTTTTGGTGGCAGCTGCTGGAGCTTTAATGGACTTGAGCTGCAGAAGACATTTACTGTCTCATAAACCTGGGGGAGGTGCTGAGCTAACCCCAATGAGCTGTCAGAACAGCAGCAGCTTGGTCAAGCTCTCTTCTGCTTATAGTGAGAGTGTCTGGTGCCCTGAGCTGCTCCTGGGTAAATGAGCAGAGGGGCAGTAAAAGAATGCCAAGGAACAGTGCCAGAAGGAGGAGGGTAGAAAGCATCTCCTAAAGTGATGACCTAGAAGCACTATGATGGGCTCCACCTAGACATGGGACGGTGCCCAGGGCAGACACCTTTGGGCCCGCCTGGCCTCTGAGCAGCATCCCTGCCCTGGCAGCCTGCCCAGCTCCTGCTGCTTTGCAGCCAGCCTGGGGCACCCCTGGCTCTCTGCTGGGTCCTCTGCCTCGCTCCTGTCACTCTCCTTAGTGTCACTTCTGGTATCTTTTCTTTCCTGGAGGACAGAAAGCTGATGTGATCTTCACCACAGCAGGGTGAGAGCAGTCCAGGCCTGTCCTGCTTCCCTGCCTGGCAGCCACAGCAGCAGCCAGGGGGTGACTGTGTCCCCAGAGGTGCCTGTCCCTGCACAGAGGCTGACCGAGACTGCCAGAGCTTGACTTTGTTATGCTTTCATCTAGCTCCTGAGCTCCTCCTTCGGTCACCCTGATGGACTCTTGGAGTGTGAGCTCCTCAGCAGGCAGCAGCACTTCTGCACGGCTCCCGCGGCCGCAGCTCCCTCCCGCTCGTGCAGCTCCTCCCGCTCGTGCAGCTCCCTCCCGCTCGTGCAGCTCCCTCCGGCTCGTGCAGCTCCCTCCGGCTCGTGCAGCTCCTCCCGCTCGTGCAGCTCCCTCCGGCTCGTGCAGCTCCCTCCGGCTCGTGCAGCTCCTCCCGCTCGTGCAGCTCCCTCCGGCTCGTGCAGCTCCCTCCGGCTCGTGCAGCTCCTCCCGCTCGTGCAGCTCCCTCCGGCTCGTGCAGCTCCCTCCGGCTCGTGCAGCTCCTCCCGCTCGTGCAGCTCCCTCCGGCTCGTGCAGCTCCCTCCGGCTCGTGCAGCTCCTCCCGCTCGTGCAGCTCCCTCCGGCTCGTGCAGCTCCCTCCGGCTCGTGCAGCTCCTCCCGCTCGTGCAGCTCCCTCCGGCTCGTGCAGCTCCCTCCGGCTCGTGCAGCTCCTCCCGCTCGTGCAGCTCCCTCCGGCTCGTGCAGCTCCCTCCGGCTCGTGCAGCTCCTCCCGCTCGTGCAGCTCCCTCCGGCTCGTGCAGCTCCCTCCGGCTCGTGCAGCTCCTCCCGCTCNCTCCCCCCGGCTCGTGCAGCTCCCTCCCACTCCTGCAGCTCCCTCCCGCGGCTGCAGCTCCCTCCTCTGCCCACACTGCCTGGGGCATCCCTTCCCAGGCTCGGGGAAAGGCTGCTCCATCACCGCCTCCGCAAAGCCTTCTCTCTGGGCTTCAGCTGAGCTCAGCTGTAGGCACAACCCCAACGCTGTTGTGATAGGGATTAAGTCGCTTGTCAAGACCAAAGGGGAACAATGGGTCCTGCTCGGGGCAATGAAAGAGCATCGCGGCATGAGGAAACGTTCTGAATTGTAGACAAGGCAGCAGTCTGTGCTAGCTGAATGCCTAATGCAGGTATGCTCAAACTGCAAAAACACACCAGTAAGACCCTTCAGTAACCACGAGGCCCGAAGACACCTGCATCCTCGGCTACCAAGAAACAGATGATTGCACAACTGAAGAAGCTGCAACGGATGAGCCCAGCTGAAGATAAAAGACTGAGACAGACTGTCCGAAACGTGCAGCTGTTGGTGGAGCGGTGACTCTCCGGCTGCCCAGCGCTGCTTTGCCTGCACACATCTGGCTAAGTTTGTAATCAATTCAATTTGAGCATTGCTGGTGTCTTGTGCTCATTTTTATGTAAAACAGAGCCTCTATCCCTGGAGAGGTTTCAAAGCCATGGAGATGTGGTGCTGAGGGACATGGCTTGGTGGTGACCTGGCAGGGGGACCTGTCACTGGAACGGGTTGCCCAGGGAGGTTGTGGCTGCTCCCTCCCTGGAGGTGTTCAAGGCCAGATTGGATGAGGCCTTGAGTAACCTGTACTAGTGGGAGGTGTCCCTGCCTATGGCAGGGGGTTGGAACTAGACGATCCTTGAGGTCCCTTCCAACCTTCCCATTCTATGATTCTATGACTAGATGATCCTCGTGGTCCCTTCCAAGCCTGACTGATTCTATGGTTCTGTGATTTCTGGTTGGTTGTTCATTGTTCTTTCTTCCCTTGAGTGCTGTTGTCTGTGGTAACTCAGCTGAGCTACAGAGATTTACCCTCAGCTCTAAGGACGGCCTGGGGCATGTGGTGGGGCAGTGGGAACTACGCTGCAGAGCAAGGGTTCTGGAGACATCTGGGGACGTCTCCCTCTTCAGTGAGGGCAGAGTACCTCCAAGAAGTGGCCATGGAGCTGTGTCTGTGCCTGCTGGCTTCAAGCAGCCATGCAGCTCCAAATGTTGTGTAGCGGTCTGCCAGTATTCCAAGGGGGCTCCAGGAGAGCTGGAGAAGGACTTCTGGCAAAGGCATGGAGTGACAGGAGGAGGGCTTCCTTCAAGCTGGAGGAAGCTGCCTTTAGATTAGACCTGAGGAAGAAATTCTTTCCCATGAGGTTGGTAAGGCACTGGAACAGGTGGCTCAGAGAAGCTGTGGAGGCTCCAAGCCTGGAAAGGTTCCCAGCCAGGTGGGATGGAGGCTTGAGCAAGATGGTCTAGTGGAAGGTGTCCCTGCTGATGGCAGGGGAGGTTTGGAACTAGGTGATCTTTAAGGTCTCTACCAAGCCAAGCCAGGGTAGGATTCTATGCTTTGGTGTGCCAGTGAGCTGCTGAAGGTCAGAGCTCCTCTCTGAGGAGGATGTGGTGGGAGCTGGGTGCTTCAGGGCTGAGCTCTGCTGGAGCCTGTGCCTTGGTGGTGGCAGCTGCTCGATGCGGCGCTGCTGTACCTCCTGTGCAAGCTGCTGCTTTGTGACAGCAAGCTTCTGGAGGCCATAAGGTGTTCCCTTCACAGCATCTAATGGGCACTGCTCTGGCACAGATCCAGCTGTGATCCAGCAAGACTGTGGGGGATGTCTTTGGAAGTGAAGAGGTGGTGGGGATTGGGCTGGCCAGGGGCTGATCTGCATCTGCACTGCTGCTCTTTCAGGTGTATCCCTACCTACAACAGCCTGACAGACTAACACCTGGCTGGATATTTCTGCAATGCCAGGGTGTGACAACACCTGCAGAGATCAGGACTGGTGAGATGGAGAAGTTTCCTTTTTCAGAGGGTTTCTTTGGCTAGTGCACAGGCCATGCTCCCAGGCCTGTGCTTTGACTCTCACCACATGCGTTTGCATGGGTAAGAATGTGAGTGGCTAGGCACAGACGTGGGGCTGTGCTGTGCCAGCCCAAAGGCAAGCAGTCACAGCACAGCCAGATGTGTTTCATCACAGCATGTCCCCCTGCGTTCTTGTCGAGCCTTGGCCAGGTAGGTACTGATGGATGCAGGGCTGTGGTTCCTCAGCCTGCTGTGTTGGAGGTCAGAATGAGAGCAGGACAGGGAAAAGTGGGCTGGGAGCTTTTCTCCGTGTGCCAAGCAGCTTCTGAAGGCACTAATGGACTTTTGAGGTGGGCTTGTAGTGTTAAGAGGGAATCCCACAGAGTGTCAGGGGCTGGGAGGCACCTGGCAAGATGATGGAGTCCAACTCCTCCTGCCAGAGCAGGATCACCTAGAGCAGAATGAATGGAAACTTGAGGAGGGGAGATTCAGAGTGGCTCTCAGGAAGCAATGCTTTCCATGGAGGGTGGTGAGAGACTGGCACAGGTTGCCAGGGAGACTGTGCAGTATGGGAGCACCTTTGCCCCTGCAGGTTGTTTAAATAGCTCCCATGGTGTTTCTGGCAGATCTCAAGGAGTGGAAGAATCATCTCTGAGAAGGAATTCCAGAGAAATGAGATCAGGAAGAACCACCTGAGGCACCTGGAGGAGTGCCTGGCTCCTGCCATGCTGCACAAGTTCCTCGCCTTGGAGGTGTGTGCTCAGCAGTGATGTCCAAGCCTCTTCAGATGCTTCCCTGCTGACAGCCAGGGGCTGTTAGCTTGTGCCAGCCTGTCGTGTGGAGCTGTGCCCTCACCTTGCCCTGCAAGGCTCTCCCCTGCTGGCAGTCGTAGAATGGCTTGGGTTGGGAGGGACCTGAAAGATTGTCTAGTTGCAAGCCCCTGCTGTGGGTAAGGACACCTTTCCCTGGAGCTGCTCTGGCAGGGGGGTTGGACCAGATGATCTTGGCAGGTGCCTTCCAGCCCCTGACATTCTGTGATTCTGTCAGCAGGCTGCTCAAGGCCACATCCAGCACCTCCAGGGAGGGGGCATCCCCCCCCTCCCTGGGCAAGCTGTTCCGGTGTCCCCAGCACCCTGCCTGGAAACTGTTTCTTCCTCAATCCTTCTCTCAGTTCAGCTTCTTCCAGTTGGAAGCCATCAGGCCTCCTCCTGTCACTCCATGCCTTTGTAACAAGTGCCTCTGCAGCTCTCCTGTAGCAAAAGGGAGGAGTTTTGTGCTTGACATCCCCTGCATGAAGCCTCCACAGGCCTCGAGTTCTTAGCCCACGCTGTCAGCAGGGCACAGGCTGTCCTGAATCCACTCCTGCTCTGTGGTAGCCAGCAGGGTGTGGGCTGGTGTTCAGAGGGTTGGTTTGCTTTTAAAAAGTCTCCTCAGAAGCAAATAGTTTGAAGGTGGTTCTAAATGCTACCTAATCTGGGCACAGCTCCAGAATGGAGCTGGTCTCTACCCCTGCACACCTCCTCAGTTCTTCCCTTGCCAGGATGCTGGACACAGAGGGGATGGCAAAGGGGTTGCAGCCATCCTGGTCTCATGAGAGGCTCAGTGAGGGTAAGAGCCAGAGAGCAGCAGGCCAGAGGCAAGTGTTGTGCCTGCAGGGGCATCTCCTGATGTCTGCTGCTGAGACTTCTCTTTACCTTCCATTGGCAGCATCGGCAGCAGTTGGAGCTGGTGAGGAAGGTGGAAAATGCTATGAGGATGGAGAAGTGGGAGAAAATCAAGGTAAGGCTTGAGTGCTGACTCAAGTAGTGCTGAGAGCTGGCAGTGGTGCCTGTGTCATTTGCCAGGGGCCCACTGAGAGACCTTCACCAAAGGCAAGCCTTAGGAGATAGACAAAAAGAGGCATCTGGGTTGGATCTTGGGGAGAGCGGCAGCTGGAGAGGGCTGCAGGGAAAGGAGTCTGAGGCTGGCAACAAGGCTGCTCCCTCATGCCTCTCTCATTCTGCCCCTGATTTCCTCTCCTTCCTTAAGCAGCTGTTCCATGGGGTCCATCCAGTGAAGGGCAGAGAGGAGGCAAGCTCCAGCAGTGCTCTCAGAGGCTCTAGTAGCTGGCAGAGACCTAATCTGTGCTCTTTCAGAGGCAATGCTCCAGAAGGTTCCTGGAAGGTGCCAGCTCTGCCTCCATCCCACGGCCACCACTTGGGCCAAGGAATCGGCCTGGCCTCCAGCTCCCAGTGGCTGGAGAACCTGCTGCTCAGTCACACCTGGTGGGTCTCAGCACATGCTCCAGCTGCTGTAGTGTGAGCAGAGCCAGCTGAAAGTGTGCAGGTGCTGCTTGGCCTGCAGCACTGACTGAAGGAGCTGGAGGGGCCTCCAAGAGAGCTGAGGAGGGACTTTGGACAAGGGCTTTTGGTGACAGGGCAGTGGCTTTGAGCTGCAAGAGAGACTTAGATTGAAGAGGAGGAAGAAATTCTTTCCAGTGAGGGTGGTGAGACACTGAACAGCTTGCCCAGGGGGCCTGCAGATGCCCCCTCCCTGGAGGTGTTCAAGGCCAGCCTGGGTGAGGGCTCGAGTCACCTGCTCTAGTGGAAGGTGTCCCTGCCTGTGGCAGGGGGGTTGGAAGGAGATGATCTTCTCACCATCTGTAAGTAGCTGAGGGGAGGGTGGCACAAAGGTGCCAGTCTCTTTCTGGGGGTGCCCAGGGGTAGGAGCTAGCACACAGGATGTGCCACCTAAAGCTCATTGCAGAAGGCCATGCTCTGGAGCTGTGCTCAGGAGCCTCTTTGCTTTCTGCTAGCAGGCAGAGAAGGGATGTTAATGGAGCCCTGAAATCATAGAGTCATAGAATGTCAGGGGGCTGGAAGGGACCTGGGAAGCTCATCCAGTGCACAGGCTGAGAGAGCAGAATGTGCTTTGGCACATGCACCTGGGCCTGGCATCACAAGCCTGCTGTAGAAATGGCTGCTCAGCTGCTTTAGGTGCTTGTGCTTAGCCCTCTGCCCAGCCCTGTGCAGCATCCAAAGCACTTTGGTGTGCTTTTGCTGCCTGCTCCATATGAATTCCACCTGAAATGGCAGCAGATACAACCTGTGCTGCTGCTCCCACTTACAGAGGCATTTGCTTCTCTTTGCAGCAGCTGGAGCTGTCTGTCCTTACCCCTCAGAGATTGCTGGACAATGAAGTGTTTCATGCCTGCAGATTATTTACAAATCAAATGGAAGTCTGTTTGATTGCTCTCTTGAAAGACTTTGAAGCAGAGTTTTTCTCAAGTTATATTTCAGTAAGAACAATCATAAAAAATGAAACTCCTCTGACTTACACTGGGATCTGCATTGCCCTCTTTGTAACCTGTAATAAAATCTCCTGTTTGGCAGTGTGAGTCTGTCAATGGTTTGGGTCAGTCCTGTGGATGTGGCTTCAGCAGCAGCCTGTGAGGGGCTGGGGAAAGGCTGGCTAAAGAGCAAGGCTGTTCCTTATTTATGGAGTCACAGCACAGCAGAGTTTGGAAGGGACCACAACTTTTTTCTGCCCAAGTTGTAGTGGGAGAGAAAATCTGAGAATGAAGGCAGGTGTCAGCAGCACCACTTGACAGGTTGTTTCTGCTGTCCTGAAGGGAGAAAGGATCAGAAACAGAGGATGCTGACATTTGCTCACAGCTGTTCTGTTGTGTTTCTGACCTTGCGAGAGCTGTGGTTCTTCTGGAAGCAAAAGCTCTCGTTACTGCTCTGTTCATAAAGCCTGAGTGTCTGCAGCAGCTGATCATTTCCCTTTGAAAAGTCACCTTCCCTTGGTGGTAGGCCTGGTGCAGAAGCAGAGTTTGCAGCAGAGGGCTGACTGCAGTCCTCCTTTTGGCATGGAAAGCAGGCTCTGTGGGGAGATGCACCCACGAGTTCACTGCATGGGTCACTGCCAGGCTGGGTGAATATGGATTTGCAGATCTCCTCTGGTGACTTAAGCTACCTTGTAGAGCTTCCTCAAGGGGCTGACTGTCAATTTGGAGTCACTGCAAACTCCTGAACTTGCTGTTTTCTAGGAGGGCAAGGGGGAAATCAGGCAGGTGGTGTGCCAGGGCTGGGATTGTGCTGCAGAATTGTTCTTCACCATCACTTGGTGATGATAGACAACTGCTGCCTATAGATTGTGGCACAAAAGGAAGTTTTAGCTTTGACAGATCAATGAACTCTTATCAATGTTTTTTTCCCAGTCAAAACTGGAAAGCTGGAAACAAAGCAGAGCAAAACTGGATGGGAATGTTCATGGAAAGCATGGAAGAAGCTTTTAAAGGAAATTGGGGATAGGCCTGGGCACAGCTGCATTAGCAGGAGGCTTGGGCTAGATCTCCAGAAGTCTCTTCTAACCCTTCCCATTCTCTGAGGAGGAAAGTGGCAGCCATTGGCCATTTGTCATACCTTAATGGTAAGGCAAATGTTGGCTGAATGGCTTCTGCAGCTCCAAGGTTCCAGTGCTGGTTCAGAAGGCAGTGCCTGCAGTCAGAAATGTCAACACTATGGCAGTGAATGTGGTCAAGAAGAAGGACCTCACCTACTGTTTAATGAGTAAAGAAGGCACTTAACCTTCCACCCTAATGCTGCCTCTTGGAAGTGTTCTACAACCAAACTCACTGTCTGGAGTGAAAGGAAACTGCCCAGAAGGGGCTCAAAGCTATCCCCTCTTTCTCCCTCCACTTTCCCAGACAGACAAACAAAACCAAACAGCACAGCTTCTGTTGGCATTTGTTAGTGGAGAGATCAGAGCGGAGTGAAGAGGAAGCCAACAGAAGCAACATCAGAGTGGGACAAATTGTTGACATTTTGGCTTTTTGTCCCTCTCAGCAAACCAATGAATGACGCAGACTTCATCAGTATTTTCCTTTCACAACAGAGGATCGAATTTCTCTCATTCAAATATTCCAATTAGCCTCAAAGCAGCACAGTGGAGTTTGCTGCATGAGAGGCAGTGCTAGGGGCAGGAGGAACACGCAGAGCCCTGCCCACTGAGCCTCTGGTGAAGGCAGAGCATGGGCAGAGATGGCAGTGCCCCAGGGAGCAGCTCTGGGAGGCAAGGGAAGGAAAAATTGCTGTCAGCAATTGCTTGGGGCTTGTATGCACGAACAGAAGAGCTCCCGTGAGAGTGTCCCACGGTGTGGCACAGCAAAGCAGCAGCTGTGCTGCCCCGCAGCTGCAGAGAGGCTCTGGAAGGGCAAAAACCGAACTCTTTCAAATGCAACCCCCTCACTGGTTAGAGTCGGCGCTGGAGGTCAATTTCTCTCTCCTGCAGCATTTCTGTGGCGTTCCCTCACTAACTCTGTCTGCCGTTTGCTCTCCTCGGTGAGCAGCAGCGCACGGAGCGTCAGGACACGGAGCTCTCCCTGTCACCCAGGCTGGGACAAGGCCTTCGCTCTGCAGTCGGTGTGCGAGGGCGGGCACCGGCAGGCCTCTGGCAGCCGGGGAGAGGAGGCGACGGCTCGGCGGCTGAGGAAAGGGCCGCAGGAAGCGAGGGCGCCGAGGCCTCCGCGGGCAGAGGGCGGCAGGAAGGCTTCGCTTTTGCCTTGCGCCTTCGCTCCCGGGCCCTGAGCAGAGAGCGCCGCCTCCGGCTGCGTGCGCCCCGCTCGCCGAGCGCTGAGCCGCAGAGCGGCAGCGACAGCCCCGCCCTGGGCGCGTGCGGCGCCTTCCCGCCCAGCGCGGAGCACGGCGGCGGCGGCGGTGCGGGCCGGCGAGAGCGGCCCCGAGGGAAGCTTTGACTCCGTCCCGGTGTGCCCGCGGCGTAAAACCTTCTCCTCCTGACACTTGGCCGAAAGGAGCCTCAGTCATCTTCTTGCCCGCACACAGGCATCACCACATTTCTCTCACAAGAGGTGTCCTGAGAGACGATGCCCCAGGAGGTGGAGTTGAGGCCCACAGTCCCCTGCCTTCTCCAGAAGGTTTCTCTCTCTGCCCCCTTACATCCCCTGCCTCTCTTAGGCATTTCTCCTGTGTCTTCTTGGCAGGGGATAGCATTTTGGCCACACTCATTGCAAACAGGCACCCGTGAAAGAACAAGGAGAATGGGAAGTGCCACCTGTTCCTTGCTGTGAAAGGCAGCAGCCCCAGAGAGCTGCTCAGCTCATTCTGGGTCCTGCCTCTGCATTGCCCCTCAGCCCACGAGATGCCTGAGGACAGCTCCCTCAGAGAAGCAGCTTGGCACTCTCAAGAGCTGCACTAGCACAGGGGCACTCCTGCCTTCAGCAAGAACAGCACTGCCCCTGCTGAAAGGTGACAGTGGAAGCAGAGACAGATGAAAATCCAAATGATCAAGTGCCCATCCATTTCAAGCTCCTCTGCTATGAAGAGGAGTGGCAGCCTCTCTGTCAGCCCTGAGAGAAGCCCTGGCACTGATGGGCAGAATCTGGACAGGGGAGATGGTTTTCAGTCACCACATCAGGCTGGTAGGACTGAGCAGGGCCAGGAAAGCAGAGCTCTCACTGAGAGAAAGAGGGGAAGGGAGAGAGAAAGTGGGGGGGACTCAGGAAGAAATGAACCCATCTCTGGTGGCTCTGTTCATTCAGAATAGGCTCAGGGCTGCACATTTCAAGAGCTGCTGAGGAACAGAGCAGGTTCCACAGAGCTGGGGGTTGCCAGGAAGATGAAAGCAGGGGAAAGAAGGGATAAAGTCTCCTGCAACTAACTGAGCTGCTGAGTCCTTGTGACCTTACCTGTGGCAAGGAGCTGCTCCCTCCACGTGGACAACCCCAAAGCAGCCACTTCTGCCTCCCAGCCGGGAATGCTGCTGCGGTTTGAACTCGCAGCAGCAGCTCAGCCTGGCCACTTGCAGCCCATTGAGGTAAAAGGTGAGGCTGAAGGGGAAGCCACAGTGCCTCTTGGAGGTCAGCTGAAAGGTGTCTGGAGGTGTAGAAGGAAAAGGCTTCAGAGGCAAAGCTTCTGCTCCTTGCCATGGCTCTGGCTGACCTGCAGCACCACCACAGCACCCAGCCCTCTGAGGCACAAAGATGCTCAGAGGGCTGCAGCACCTGAGCACAGAGGTCTCTCTACCTCCCCCACAGAGGTCTCTCTCCCTCCTCCACAGAGGTCTCTCTCCCTCCTCCACAGGGCCCTCTGCCTCTTCCACAGAGGTCTCTCTGCCTCTTCCACAGAAGTGCTTCTGCCTCCTCCACAGAGGTCTCTCTGGTTTCTCCAATGAGGTCTCTCTGCCTCCTGCACAGGTCTCTCTGTCTCCTCCACAGGGCCCTCTGCCTCTTCTGCAGAGGTCTCTCTGCTTTCTCCACAGAGGCCTCACTGCCTCCTCCACAGGTCTCCCTCCTCCACAGAGGCCTCTCTGCCTCCTCCACAGACCTCTCTGCCTCTGAGGCAGCAGCTACTTTGGCTCTGGGCTGCATTCATTCCTTGCTACAATTCTGCCTGTCCCCACACAACAGCTTTGGCTCTCTCCAAGCCCTTAGTGTCAAGCTGCAACCAGCCAACAGTGCTCAGTTTGGCCTCTCACTGCCTCAGCACAACAGGGACCAGAGCCTCTTGTCTGAAAGGTGTCCTCTGCCACTCCTTGCCTTACACTCCCACCCTTTCTCACATGTCCCACATACAACAAGACCTCCCTTCACTTACCACTCTTCAGGCTCCCACAGAGACATGAAGGCAGCTAAATATTCCCTTAACTACTGCCTTGGGTCCCCACAGCTCCCAGCTTTGGGGAGCAGCATGCCCCAGCTAAAGAGAAATGCCTCTGACTGTTTCTCTTGCTGCTTGGCTGCTGTCACAGCCCCTGTATTAGTTCCTTGTAGAACTGCTGCTAGTGACCAGAGTGGGCATTTTGGGGACTCTCTTCATTGGGTCCAAAGGGAAATAATTCAAGTGAAGCAAGAATTCAGCTTATCTATGGATCTCTTCTTTTCTGGAATGGTACATCCATTTTACCTGATTTCACCAAATCCTGCAAGGATTTTATTACCCTGCTACAGAGGAAAGTAGGCACCACCAGATCAGACTCCTGCTGTAGCTTTGAGTGCTGTTTAGATTGGCAGAGAGGAGAAGAGAGTTGTAAATAAATAGAGGACAATTAACCTTAGAAATATATCAACTGGTCCCCACATTATGTTTTTTTAATCATACATTTCACTGAAACAATTAACATTCCAGGGCTTTACTAACTACCACAGCAACCTCTCCATGGGATTTCTATCTTTCAAGTGAAATCCAGGTTTGGGGGGAGGTTGAATTGTTTGTGTGATGGTTTGAGTTGGTTTTACTGCTTCTACCTCTGAACTATCCCATAGTCCAACAGCCCAGGCTGTACAATGGTGAGTTGCCTTCTCTAGCCTTGCTGGGCGCTCCCTGTCTTGCTCAGGTGTTGGTATGCAATGGAATATCTTCCACAGCTGTTTGAAAGCAATTATGAAATGTAATTAGCAGTGCATTGACTTCTGGTGTCCACTGTGTTTCTCTGGTGTGAAGCACACCAACAGGGTAAGATCATTACACAAATAAGGATTATGCTCAGTCAGGTTCATGAGATGCAGTGCCAGCCCCTCACACCCAGGGGCATGGTGATACACACCCAAGCTCCCTTTCTAGCTCTAGCAACTTAAACTAGTGCTTTTAAAACCACTAATTCAAGTTGCCTCCCAAGCTGTGTCCATAGTTCAGGGTTTGGGTTTGGGGAGAGAAGTTGAGTGCAAAAGTTACCATACAAGAGGTAAGGCCTGCAGCAGAGAGTTCAGCCCTGAACCTCAGTGCTCACAGCAGTGCCTTACATGTTTATACCCAAGGTGTTACTACCACTTATCCCAGGAGAGGGGCTGGCTCAGAGGCTGCTACCACTTGCAGCTGTTAACATGAGGCAGCATGTGGAAGCAAGGAACAGTATTTTAAGCTAGGAAACCAAGACTGAGCTGTGCTGTCATGAGTGAACTGAGCTGACTGTTTGCCCTGCTGTGCACTTAGTTTATTTGTCTAATACTGAAGTGATCCAGAATGTGCTGAATAAAAGTGTGCTAGTGGCTTGGTCCTCATCATGACCTTAAACAGCCTTCACCTGCACAGGTGCAGGTTTTGGACTTGATGGATGGACCACTCGCTGGATAAGGAATTGGCTGGATGGTGGCACCCAGAGAGTGGTGATCAAGGGCACAATGTCCACCTGGAGACCAGTGCCAAGTGGTGTCCCTCAGGGGTCAGTGCTGGCACCAGTGCTGTTTGACATCTTTGGTCAGCAAACTTGCACCCTCAGCAAGTTTGCAGATGACACCAAGCTGTGTGGCACAGTCACTTGCTAGAGGGCAGGGATCCATCCAGAGGGACCTGGACAGGCTGGAGAGCTGTGCCCAGGCCAATCTCATGAGATTCAGTAAGGCCAAGTGTAAGGTCCTGCACCTGGGTAGGCACAATGCCAAGCACAACTCCAGGCTGGGTGGTGAATGGCTGAGAGCAGCCCTGAGGAAAGGGACCTTGGAGTCTGGG
>VWZE01020788.1:12394-22990 GCA_013396675.1 Eubucco bourcierii | reverse complement strand
GAGCTGGATGCTCCTTGGGGTCCCTTCCAGCCCTGCCTGATTCTGTGGTTCTATGATTCTGTGTTAGGTGCCAGGTTGGACTCGATGCTCCCAGAGCTCTTTCCCAGCCTGGGTCACTCTGTGGCTCTGTGACTCCTCCTGCCCAAGCTCCCTGGAGGGGCTGGCAGAGAGCAGGCAGCTGTGGGGAGCTCTGCTGAGGGCTGGAGAGGCCATTCCCAGGCAGCAGGAGGAGGCGGAGGGGCAGAACTCCCCCAGGCGGAGCAGGAGGGGGAGGAGAATTGGGATGGAGAAATGGAAAGTGAGGAGGGTGCAGAGGAGCAGCTGGAGGTGGAGCAGGACCCCCAGGGCAGGCTGTGCCTCCCATGCTGTGCCGGCGTGGGGCACGGTGGGGCTGGGCCCTGCTGCACCTCGTCCTGGCAGGGGATGCCAGGCAGAGAGGTCGGCAGGAGCCCTCCTGCTGCCCCTGCCAGCACCACTGCTGCCAGGATGCCATGCACCTGCTGCTGGCCCCTTGGGGGCATCTCAGCTGCTCAGGCTCTGGTGCCCAAGCCAGGGCTGCTGTGCCCAGAGAAGGCAACACTGAGCCCTGGCACCTCAGGAAGAAGGAAAACCACAGACATGTGTCTCTGGCATTGCAACCTGCCTGGTAATTCAGAGGTGTTTGTGTGTGTCTGCTGCACAGCAACTCCCTCAGTCACTGAGTTTGCAGATGGAACCCACGTGGGAATTGAACATTGTCTTGTGGTAGTTAAAGGAAAGGAAGAGTTAATTGGTATGACTTAGAGAGCAGTCCTGCAGAGCCCAGAGAGTGCCAGGCTAGAGTGTGCCAGCCTGGCTCGGGGGCAGGCCCAGAACACTGTCATCTGTCCCCCTCTTTTCCTGTGTCTCCCTCTAGCAGTTCACAGACACTGTTCTCTTTCCCCACCCTCTCCTCCCAGTGCCTGCTGCAGGCTGGCACCTCCTGCTTCGTGGGGGCCTTCTCCTGGCCTTGCTGCCAACCTCCTCCCCAGCTATGCCACTGGGCCCGTTGGGCCCTGACACGGACAGGGTTCCTGTGCCATCTGTGCTGCCTGGCACAGGTAGGGCTCCTGTGCCATCAGTGATCAGCTGCTCTGACCACCCACCCCCTCAAAGGGGCCATGGGGGCCAGCTGGCCGAGTGCCCCTGCAGAGTCCCCTCCCTCAACAGGCTCCTTCTGCCCCCCACAGCTCTGCAGAGGGCTCCCTGTGGCTGCCTCTTGGACCCACGAGTGTTCTGCCTGCAGTGGGCACTCACCCTCCTGCCCACACCAGCCCCTGCCAGCCTGGGCCACGCCAAGACTGCAGTGCCCAGCGATGCCCAGGGAGTGCAGCTTGGAGCTGTTCGGTTGTGCCCAACAAAAGCTGTTCCTGCAGCACTGCTCCGTGCCTGAGTGGAGGGCAGGCAGCGTGGGGGGCACCAGCAAAGGGCTGCCCTGAGGTGCCAGGGCCCCGGGGTCTCAGTGCTGCCTTTTCTGGGCACAGCAGCCCTGGCTTGGGCACCAAAGCCTGAGCAGCTGAGATAGCCCCAAGGGGCCAACAGCAGGTGCATGGCATCCTGGCAGCAGTGGTGCTGGCAGGGGCAGCAGGAGGGCTCCTGCCAAACTTCCTGCTCACAGCACTCAGCTGCAGGCCCAGGCCAGGCTGCCCAGGGCCATGCTGAGTGGGGAACATGGATGCAGCAAGGGCAAAGCCTGCTGGGCTAAGCTGGCAGCCTTGCAGGGGCTGTGAGGGGCTGGGGAGCTCTGGGCAGAGCAGGGGATGGTGCCCGTCTGGGCTGCAGCAGGCTTGGCACACTGCCTGCCATGGCCTTCTGAGAGTGTGGGTGGCATGAGTGGGCAGGAGCTGGGTTGGCACCTGGCTGAGGGACAGAGCTCAGAGGGTTGTGATCAGCAGTGCAGGCTCCAGCTGCAGGCCTGCAGCTTGTGGTGCTCCTGGAGACTCAGTGCCAGGTCCAGTCTTGTCCTGCATCTCCCTCAGTGACCTGGGGGAAGGCTGGAGTGGACCCTCCACAGTGGTGCCACTCAGGCAACCCTGGGGACTGGCACAGAGGCAACCTCCCAAAGCTCTCCAAGGGCAGATGCAGGCTCCTGCAGCTGGGCAGGACCAAGGCCTGCAGCAGTGCAGCTGAGAGCTGAGCTGCTGGGAAGCAGCACTGCAGAGAAGGACCTGGCAGTGCTGGCAGACAGAAGTTGCCCAGGAGCCCCCACCCAGCCCCATGGGCACAGGCAGTGTCCCCAGAGGGTGCAATCAGGGCAGTTGGCAGCAGGCCCAGAGAGGTTCTCCTCCCTCTCTGCTCTAATGAGGGCACCACTGGGGCACAATCCCTGCCCTGCTCCTGCTGCCTACACCACTGCTGATCCAGGCCAGGCTGCTGCTGCCCTTCTTGCCCACCTGGGCACTGCCTGCTTCACCTTCAGCTGCTGTCACCCAGCACCCCCAGGGCCTTTCCTGCTGGGCACTTTCCAGCCACTCTGCCCCCAGGATGCCTTTGTGGGGCAGTTGTGACCCGAGGGCAGGACTCAGCCCTTGGCCTCACTGACCCTCAGGCAGTGCCCAAGGTGCCCAATTGCCCTCCAGGTGATCTGCTGCCTGCTCTGTAGTGCCCTGCGCTTCTCCACCTCCACCCACCTTGGCAATGGCCTCTGTTGGTGTCTGCCACACCACATGGGTGCCAGGGCATCTCCTGGCTCCCAAAGCAGCAGCACAGAGCCCAGAGCAACCCTGCCCAGGTCACAGTGAGTGAAGGTTTCCATTGGGCAGGACAAAACCATCCACAATGGGCACACAGCAGCGGCAGAGGAAGGGCAGGAGCCTGAGCAGGCTCAGGGACAGGCCAGGGACAGGCCAGGCCAGGTGCTGCCAGCTTGAGCTAAGCTGTGCCCAGCACACAGCCTGCCACAGGGGCACAGCAGTGGTACTCTCCTCCCAGAGCATGGCACTGCCCAGCATCATTCCCCCCTGCCATTGCCCAGAGCCCCTGAGCTGAGCCCAAGATGGGCACGGAGCAGCTCAGCCCAAAGCTCTCAGTCACAGCTCAGGTGAGCCCCGGGGGGGCTGAATCCCCTCTTGTCCTGAGCTGTCTCTTGCCCTGCCAACACGAGCACCACCTCCTCTCAGGCATCTCCTTGGTCCCTGCCCCCCAGTTCAGCACTGGCCCTTACTGGGCACACCCAGGGAATGTCCTCGTGGCCTGGGCAGTGCCAGTCAAGCTGCTCCTGCTCGGGTGTCTCAGCTTCACGGTCGGAGGAAACACAAATCCAGGTCCTGCTGCTGGAGCTCTCTGAAGGGATTACAGGACCCAGAGCCCAGGAGTGCACAGGAGCCAGAGGCTGGCACAGCTGAGCAGAGGGCATCAGAGCTGCCTCAGGGCTCCATGGACAGCTGCTTGCAGCTGCCTGCTCCTGACAGGGCTGGGCAGAGGCCATGCTGAGGCAGAGGTCCATGAGCTGCAGCAGATCTCCTCTGGGCCAGCTCTCCTCCCAGGGCAGGGCAATGCTTCTTGCCATCAGCTGCCTCTGAACATCTCCCTCCGTGCCAGTCCCAGCGGCTGCATGCAGCAGCACTCCAGCAGTGGTCTCCTCCAGACTGCCCAGTTCCTTGGCACCTCCTTTCTTCTCACCTGCTGCCTTCTGAGACAGCTTCAGAGGATCACTGAGGGTTGGGGCACAGCTGCCTGGCTTTGCCAAGTGGCACACAGCAGCAGTTCCCGGGAGAGCAAAGTGTTTCCTTCTCTGTCTCTCCAAAGCTTCCCTTCCCCCATGCCCACTTTGCCCTTTGCAGAGGGGCTGAGGGGCGCTGTCTTGTCACCAGAGATGTCCCCTGCTGCAGATTCAGAGCCCCACACTTTGGCAGCCACAGCCAGGGCCAGGCCCTCCAGCGGTCGATGGAGGCCAAGGAGGTTGCAGCACACAGCAGGAGGTGGTTGAGACTCGGCAGTGCCAGAGCTTCTCCACGGGCTCGCTTTAAGCAGCGCTCAGGGCTAAGGCACCTAACAGCTATGGCACAGACCAGGCCAGGCCACTCCCCCTGCATCCCTTCCCAGCTGCTCCAAGGCTACGACCTGCAGCTGAGCTTTTATTGCAGACAGACCCAGAGCTGCCTCCGCACACCAGCGCCCGGCGAGGCTCCGCCGCTGCCCAGCAGGAGCAGAACTGTCTCTGGGGAGGCTGGAGGGGCCCCAGCAGCTGGTGGGCAGCAGCTACCGCTCCTTGAGGTGGCCGTTGGGGGGCTGAGCTCTGCTGCCCAGCACCTCGCAGCCGTTGCTCTGCCCGCAGGGGCTGCTCGGGAGGCTGCTGAAGCGCCTGAGCCCCTTCTGCTTCTGCTCCCTCTCCTCATCCTTGTCACTCTCCTCCGTGTCACTCCTCATGTCCTTCTCCATCTGCAGAGACACAAAGCAGGAGCAAGACACAGAAGTCTACCAACGTCCTGCTGGCTTGGCTCAGACATAGGTGGGCAGCAGGGACAGGAGGTGCCCATCCCCCTGTGCCCAGCGCTGCTGAGGCCACCCCTCGAGGGCTGTGCTCAGCTCTGGGCCCTCACTGCAGGAAGCCTGTGCAGAGCAGGGCAGCAAAGGTGGAACAGGGCTGGGGAGGAGCAGCTGAGGGAGCTGGGGGGGGGATCAGTGTGGAGAAGAGGAGGCTGAGGGAGACCTTAGTGCCCTCTGCAACTCCCTGAGAGGAGGCTGCAGGCAGGGGGGGTTTGGGCTTTGCTCCCTGGGATCAGGGGATAGGAGGAGAGGAAATGGCCTGGAATTGTGCCAGGGGAGGCTTAGGTTGGAGAGGAGGAAAAATGTCTTTGGTGCCAGAGTGGTCAGACACTGGCACAGGCTGCCCAGGGAGGTGGTGGAGTGCCCATGCCTGGAGGTGTTACAGAACCCTGTGCCTATGGCACCTGTGGCCATGGTTTGGTGCCCATGGTGGGGCTGGGTTGGGGCTGGACTGGATGACCTCAGAGAGCTTCTCCAACCCAAACAGTTCTCTGGTTCTGTTCCTAGAGAAATTGGGGCAGATTCTGGAGATGCTTCAGGATTTTGCTCCCTGCTGGTTCCTGTTTCTTGCCTCATCCCCTCACACTGTTCCAGCTGCAGTGCTCACTCAGCCCCCAGCAGAAGCAGCAAAGCAATAAAAGGCATCTTCAGTTGTGTCTGCACTGCCTGCTTGGTGAAGTTTCTCTTTCCCAATGTGTGAGAGGTTTGCTCTGCGCTGCTGCCTCAAGGGGAGCCAGACAAAGGCATCTGGGACAGGAGAGCTGGAGACGAGCCTTGAGCAGCTGTGCCCAGCTCCTGTAAGGCCAAACTCCCCCACTGGGTGCTAAGAAAGCAACTGCCCCTGGGTAGGAGCTCAACTGCCACAAGGCCCTGCCTGGCTACCTCTGGCCTGTGTCCTGGGCACCTCTGGCCAGCCTGATGCCATCAGCTCACACCTTTGATCTGGGGCACAATTCCTGTTGGGCAGCAGTTTGGTCTCACAGCTACAGGCTCTGCCCAGGGACTGGGCTGCATTTTCTGGCCCTGCACTCTGTGACTGACAGTGGTGGGCAGCACTGCCTGGGGGCAGTCTGGACTGGGTCATAATTTGGGCACTGCCCCAGGGCTCCACAAAGTGCAGACAGGCAGCTCAGAGAGGAGAATCTGCTCTGCAGCACCGTGAGACAGTGCAGAGAGCACAGGAAGCAGGGAGCTGAGGGTGCAGCAGAGCAGCCCTCGGCAGGGTTGCCAGGACAGGGCTGGAGGAGTGGTTGAGGTGCCACAGGACGCTGCTGCCACCCAGAGGGACCCAGGCAGGACCTGCAGAAGCTCAGCAAGGGGCATTGTGAAGTTCTGTGCCTAGGGAGGAAGGAGCTCAGGCACCAGCACATGCTGGGGGCTGCCCAGCTGCTTAACAGACCTCTGGGGGCCCTGGCAGATGCAAACTCGGACTCAAGCCAGCAATGTGCCCTTGCCCTGCCTGCCCTGCCCTGAGTGCCACCAGCAGGTCGAGGGAGGGGATCAGCTCTACCCTGCCCTGCTGAGGGCACAGCTGCAGTGCTGGGTCCAGCTCTGGCCTCCTCAGTTCAGGAGAGACAGAGACCTGCTGGAGAGAGCCGAGAGGAGGCTGCAGAGCTGCTGAGGGGCCTGGAGCAGCTCTGGGAGCAGCACAGGCTGAGAGCTCTGGGGCTGAGAGCCTGCAGGAGAGCAGCCCCAGAGGGCATCTGAGCAGCGCTCAGCAAGAGCTGAAGGAGATGTGGGGGCCAAGAGGCTGGGGCCAGGCTCTGCTCAGTGATGCCCAGGGACAAAGGGGCAATGGGCACAGACTGGGACCCAGTAGCTTCCATCTGCAGAGCTTCCAAACCCCCCTGGGCATTGTGCTCCTGGGCAAGCTGCTGGGGGTGCCCTGCTGGAGCAGGGCTTGGACTGGCTGAGCTGCAGAGCTCCCTTCCAAGCTGCACTGTTCTGGGATTCTGGGAGTCTGCAGGTCAGTGCTGAAAGCCTCCAGGGACAAGGGCACACAGCCCCTGTGGGCAGCTGCCCTGCTGTTGGCTGCCCTCATGCTGAGCAAGTTTCTCTTTCTGTCCCCTCTCCTGCTCTGCCTTCTCCTTGTTTCTCAGCCCTGCCCCTGAGCAGCTCTCTTGGCCTCCTCTTGGCCAGCTCCTCTCAGCTGCTGCATACTACAGCAGGTGGGGAGTTGCTGCCCTGCCAGGCACTGCTGCAGGGAGCTGCACTGGAACCCAGGCCTGGCTGGCAGTGGACACCAAAGGGTGCTCAGGACAACCTCTGACTGCTCAGAGCAGAGATGGAGATGAGAGAGGTCTGGTTCCCTGCAGAAGGCAGATCTCAGCTCCTCTCAGACCTGCCCCCAAGGTTGTTCCTGGCTGCATCCAGCCTGGCACTGCACCAACAAATGGTTCAGTGGTGAGGGACACCAGAGCCAGGCACAGCCAAGCCCTGCTGAGTGAAAGCTTTGCCCAGGAAGAGCCTTCCCCATCTCTGCTCTCTCTCCCTTGCCTCAAAGCCTCTCCCCCCTGCCCTGGGCTGCTTCTGCCTCCTGGAACTCTCCTGCTGCTGCTCACTACTGGGCACCCTTTGAGCTGGAGAGGAAGCTGAGGGACAGGAGCACAGCTGCAGGGCACTGCCTTGGTCCACCCCCACCAGGAGGTTCTCTCTGAGAGAAGGTTCTGGAGTCTCCTTCTCTGCACAGCTTCCAATCCCCCCTGGGTATTGTGCTGCTGGGCAAACTGCTGTGGGTGCCCTGCTACAGCAGGGCTTGGACTGACTGAGCTGCAGAGATCCTTCCCAGCCCTGCCTGCCGCGGTCTGTGTCAGGAACAGGCAAGCAGCACTGCAGCAGGGCAGGAAGGAAGCCACCTCAGGTGCAGTGATGCAGTGGGGACTGGAAACTGGGGCAGTGATGCAGTGGGTATGGAAACTGGTGCAGTGATGCAGTGGGGACTGGAAACTGGTGCCATGATGCAGTGGGGCCTGAAAACAGGTGCCGTGAGGCAGTGGGTATTGGAAACTGGTGCAGTGATGCAGTGGGGACTGGAAACTGGTGCAGTGATGCAGTGGGGACTGGAAACTGGTGCAGTGGGTATTGGAAACTGGTGCAGTGATGCAGTGGGGACTGGAACCTGGTGCAGTGATGCAGCGGGGACTGGAAACTGGGGCAGTGATGCAGTGGGTATTGGAAACCGGGGCAGTGATGCAGCGGGGACTGGAAACTGGTGCAGTGATGCAGTGGGTATTGGAAACTGGTGCAGTGATGCAGTGGGGACTGGAAACTGGTGCAGTGATACAGTGGGGACTGGAAACTGGTGCAGTGATGCAGAAGGAGAAAGGATCTGTACCGTGCCATGGAGCATGAACTTGTAGACCATGTGAATGATGAGGCAGGACCAGAAGACATGGAGCAGCTGCAGCACTATCAGGAGAGCATTCACAAAGTAGTATCCAAAGAAGGGCTGGAAGATCTCCATGGAGTAGTAGTAGGTATTGTACAGCACCCTGCAAGAGAGGGCAGGGCAGGGCAGTGTGCTGTCAGCAGGGCCAGCATCCAGAGAGCTCTGCCCAGAGAATCCTAGAGTGCCTCTGCTTGGAAAGGACCTCAGAGATCATCTGCTTGAGCCTCCTGCAGGGACACCTCCAGCCCAGACTTCCCAAGGCCTCCTTCAGCCTGGCCTTCAACACCCCCAGGCAGGAGGCAGCCACAGCCTCCCTGGGCAGCCTGTGCCAGGCTCTCAGCACTCTCACACTGCAGAACTTCTTCCTCAGCTCCACTCTAACCCTGCTCTGCCTCAGCTCCAAACCATTCCCCCATGGCCTGGCTCCACACCCCCTCAGCACAAGTCCCTCTGCAGCCTTCCTGCAGGATCCTTTCAGGCTCTGGCAGCAGCTCTGAGGTCCCCCTGGAGTATGGAAGTGGAGAAGTTTCCTGTCAGTCATCTTCTGACAGACACCACAGGATCCAAACCTTTGCTCCTCAGCACAAAGAAGCAGGACAGAGCCACAGGCCAAGGCCTCCTCCTCTGCAGCACTTCAGCACCCATGGCCCATGGCAGCCCCCCCAAGCAAGCTGCAACAGCCTCCTGTAACCACAGCCCATGCAAAGGGCAGGGTCACAGGGGGCAGGGACTGAGAGCAAAGGCTGCAGGGGCAGGTTCAGTGCCCAGCTGGAGGAGCCAGGCCCTCAGGAGCAGCTTGCCCATGCCCCCAAGACTCACGTGTAGGGGTAAACCAGCAGGCGGCTGATGAGGAACACAGCAGAGAAGATCATGAAGAGGCTGTCACAGGTTTTCTTCCACTTCATGTAGTTGAAGATCTTGGTTGGCTGGAAGTAGAAGAGGAAGAAAGGGCAGCCCAAGGCAGGGCAGCTGAAGGGGCTGCAGGAGATCCTGCCCCAGCTGCATGCAGCTAAGCACAGCTCTTGCTGGCTCTGCAGGACACCACAGGCTGGGCCTCAGCTGCTGTGCTCAGGCCTCTCAAAGCCTGGTTTGGGCCCCAAGAAGGACATTGAGGAGCTGGAGCAGGGCCAGAGGAGGGCACAAAGCTGGGGCAGGGTCTGGAGAACAGGGCTGGGGAGGAGCAGCTGAGGGAGCTGGGGGGGAGCAGTGTGGAGCAGAGGAGGCTGAGGGAGACCTCACTGCCCTCTGCAGCTCCCTGAGAGGAGGCTGCAGGCAGGGGGAGGTTGGGCTCTGCTGCCTGGGATCAGGAGATAGGAGGAGAGGAAATGGCCTGGAATTGTGCCAGGGGAGGCTTAGGTTGGAGAGGAGGAAAAATGTCTTTGGTGCCAGAGTGGCCAGACACTGGCACAGGCTGCCCAGGGAGGGGGTGGAGTGCCCATGGCTGGAGGTGCTCCAGAACCCTGTGGCCATGGCACTTGGGGCCATGGTTTGGTGCCCATGGTGGGGCTGGGTTGGGGCTGGACTGGATGACCTCAGAGAGCTTCTCCAAGCCAAACATTTGCATGACTCTAGATCAGCACTGACGTAGCTGTCAAACCCATGGCATGGCCCAAGCTGTGCTAGAGCAGAAGACAGGGCAGGGCTGAAGGGCACCAGTGGCAGGGAGGCTGTGGCTGGCACAAGCTGTGAGCTCACCTCCAGGAAGCAGTCAGAGGCATCGTGGATCACCAGCACCAGCGTCCCGATGCGGATGTAGTTGGCACAGTAGGAGAAGCTGATGAGGAAGATGGTTGCAGCATGGTGAACTACCTGCTCCTTGAAATCCTGGGGGAAAGGGCACAGCAGAGGACAAAGAGCTAAGGCACCACTGAGGAGCTCGAGGAGGGGAGAGGGAGACTGGAGGTGAGGAAGAAATTCTTGGCAGTGAGGGTGGGGAGAGCCTGGCACAGGCTGCCCAGGGAGGCTGTGGCTGCCTCCTGCCTGCAGGTGTTCAGGGCCAGGCTGGAGGAGGCCCTGAGCAGCCTGGGCTGGTGGAGGTGTCCCTGGGCAGGCACAGGGCTGGAGCTGGAGGAGCTCTGAGGTCCCTTCCAACCTGAGCCATTGTGGGATGCTGTGATCTGTGCCAGCAGCTCATGAGAAGTCAGGCATGGGAACATCTGCTGGCAGCAGGAGAGCCACAGGAGACAGAGTGGGCAGAGGGAGGGGCAGAGGCTGTGGCTCTGGATGAATTAATTAAGTGAATGAAATAATTAATACACTTAAAGCTCTGTTCACAGAGCCCCAGAATGGCAGCCTGGAAGGGACCCCAGGGGTCATCTGGTCCAACCTTCCCAGGGCTCAGTGCAGGCAGAATGAGCTGCCCCAGCAGCCTGCCAGGCTGAGCCTTGAAACTGCCCAGAGCAGGGAACCCTCCACTTCCCCTGGCAGCCTGTGGCAGTGCCCAGCTGTGCTCAGGGGCAAGCATTTCCCTCTGCACTCCAGTGGGAATCTGCCCAGCAGCAAACTTCTGTGGTGTTAGGGAAGCCTCCAGCAGCTGCAGTGCCTCAGAGCTCTCGGAGTGGCAGTTCCTGGGAGATGCCAGGAGGGGATCAGTTCCTTACCTCAGAATTTGGTGAGGCTACAGAGGTGGAACCCAAAGCACTTCCCTGTAAGCAAGCTGGCTGCTGGGAATTCCAGGAATGCCATGCACCTTCCTGAGGGCA
>VWZE01020787.1:5608-16540 GCA_013396675.1 Eubucco bourcierii | reverse complement strand
GTGTTCAAGGCCAGATTGGATGAGGCCTTGAGTGAGCTGTGCTAGTGGGAGGTGTCCCTGCCTATGGCAGGGGGTTGGAACTGGCTGATACTTGAGGACCCTTCCAACCTTACCATTCTATGATTCTATGATTCTATATGTATATATATGTATATAAGTATATATATATATATATAAATGCTGTTATAAATAGAATTTCTCCCTAAACTTCCAATCAGTGTGCACCTCCTTTTACTTATGCCCAAACATGGGTAAGAGTTGATTCTGATCTCCAGTCCTTGGTGTGCTCATGGCCCAAACTGGAACACTGCTCCAAGCCTTTTGAGGTAGGCTTTTTTTTCCTAATGCCCAACCTGAACCTACTCTTGCACAAATTTCCTCTTGCTCTATCATTTGTCACTTGGGAGAAGAGACTCACACAGACACACACACATCTGCCTCCAACCTCCTTTCAGGGAGTAGCAGAGAGCCAGAATGGTCTCCCCTCAGCCTCCTTTTCTCTAGATTAAACATTCCCAGTCCCCTCAATCACTCCAGATTTGTGCTCTAGACCCTTCACCAGCTACCAGATGATTAGTTGGAGAAGTTTGTCTAATTTCCCTTCAGGCAAAGTTATGGGAGGTGACCCATAACCTCACTGTTTTTATACAGCAATTTTAATTAACTGCATATGTCAATGTCTGGTGGATATTTGAAGCAGCCCAACAATGAACATTGTTACTCAGAAGCAGGAGAACACACTCCTACAAGCAAGGTGAAAGCTTTGACTTCTAGGTAGACATAAAACATAATGTGTGGGGTTTATAATAATGCATATATTATTGATGTCAAGGGTAAGCAACACAACCCACTCCAAATGTTTCCAACAATGCCAAACACTTCAGACCTTGAAGGTTCTTTATGAAGTTATGAAGTACACCAGCAGAGAAAACAAATGGGCTTTGACAGCTGCCCAGGGGGAGAAAGAACTTCAAAAGCTCAAATTCCCTCAATTCAATGGGAATTCAGGCAACAAAAGATCTCACTCCTTGCAGATTGCCTGTGGTTTCCCTTCTCCTAAGAAAATGTTTTAATACCCTTCTCAGTGTTTTGTAATCCTGGAATCACAGAAAGCTTGGGGTTGGAATGGACCTTTAAAGATCATCTAGTCCAGGGCCCTGCAGTCAGCAGAGACATCCTCACCTAGATCAGGTTGCTCAGAGCTCCATCAAATCACAGAATCATAGATTGGTAAGGTTGGAAGGGACCTCAAAGATCATCTAGTTCCTCCACCCTGCCTTAAGCAAGGACACCTTCCACTAGCACAGGTCACTCAAGGCCTAATCCAGAATCACAGAATCACAGAATCATAGAATCACAGAATCATAGAATCACAGAATGATAGAATCATAGAATCACAGAATGATAGAATCACAGAATGATAGAATCACAGAATGATAGAATCATAGAATCACAGAATCATAGAATCAGAATCACAGAATCACAGAATCATAGAATCACAGAATCACAGAATCACAGAATCACAGAATCATAGAATCAGAATCACAGAATCATAGAATCACAGAATCATAGAATGATAAGGTTGGAAGCGACCTCAAAGCTCATCCAGTTCCTACCCTCTGCCATAGCCAGGGACACCTCCCACTAGTACAGGTCACTCAAGGCCTCATCCAATCATAGAATCACAGAATCATAGAATGGTAAGGTTGGAAGCGACCTCAAAGCTCATCCAGTTCCAACCCCCTGCCATAGGCAGGGACACCTCCCACTAGTACAGGTCACTCAAAGCCTCCTCCAACCAGGCCTTGAGCATCTCCAGGGAGGGAACAGCCACAACCTCCCTGGGCAACCTGTGCCAGTGCCTCACCACCTGACAAGGTGTTGAGCCTGACACTGAATGCTTCCAGGGATGGGATCTCAAACACTTCCCTGAGCAACCTGCTCCAGTGTTCCACCACTCTCATAGTCAAGAACTTCTTCCTCGTGGCCATTTAATTTGAATGTCTTCAAATGCAGGATTTCCTACCACACTGTTTCCCCTGGAAGCAGGTGCTACCACAGCTGTTAGCAACAAGCCATTTGTTTAATTGCCACAGTGGCTCTGGCTTCTTAAGGCTGTAAGACTACAGCCATAAAGTGAATTTTTCATTAGCTGTTTTGAAGTCATGGCAGGGGTCAGGGCTGGGCTGGCCAGCAGAGAAGTGCCAGAGGCTCTCTATGAATCCCTCTGCCTTCCCCAAGGGAAAAAGAAAGGGAAGAAGGGAGAGCAACTGGTTGGGTTGGGAAAGAAGCTCAACCAGCCAGGATGGAAAGAACAATTGAATAGAAAATGGAGAGAAAGATACAAACCAAGACCCAACCCAACCCCTGATGGCAGTGATGCTGGGATGGGCACTGGGCAAGTCCCAGGCTGGACTCAGAAGCTGATGGGAACTGGGTTCAGGAGCTGGACTCTGGAACGGGACTCAGGAATGCACAGATCAGGATGGAAGGCAGAAGAAACAGAGTCCTCTTGGGACAATGACCAAGGAAGAAGAGGTTTGGCCTTGGGAATCCCTCAAGTTGGTCCTGAAGTTGCTGTCCATGGGATGCAATCCTTTGTTTGGCAGTTGAGCGTCACCCGTCCTGGCTGCTCCTCCCAACAGGTGCCAGCTCTGCCTTCCTGGCCCTAGGGTGAGGCACAAGCTGTGGCAGTGCCCCTGATGTGCAGAGGAGCAAGCCTCAGGCAGAACCCTTCTGCAGCCCAGCCCTTGGCAGCAGCTGTCCCCATCAGTTTCTCCCTCCTAAAAGCAGCTCCTGGCTGTGCAACCCTACCCTGAACTTCAGACAGTGCCTCGGTAAGCAGAGCCTGAGCTGGGAGCTCACAGCACTGACCACAACCAGTTCTGGCCTAGCTCAAACCAGGACATCTGCATAGGGATGCTGCTCGTCTGGATTGCCTCGGTTCATGCTGACTCTCCTGTTTTCTGAACCTTAATGCTGCTAGCTGCCCAGGGATCACAGAATCACACCATCACAGAATGGCAGAGGTTGGAAGGGACCCAAAGAGATCATCCAGTCCAAGCCCCCTGCCACAGCAGGACCAGACAATCTAGCTCAGGGCACACAGCAACACATCCAGACAGGCCTGCAAAGGCTCCAGACAAGGACACTCCACAACCTCTCTGGGCAGCCTGTGCCAGGGCTCTGGGAGCCTTCCAGCAAAGAAGTTGCCCCTTGTGTTGAGCTGCAACCTCCTGTGCTGCAGCTTCCATCCATTGCTCCTTGGCCTGTGTCAGGCAGCAGCGAGCAGAACCTGTCCCACCCCTCCTGCCCCCCAGCCCTCAGAGATTTAGAAACATTTATTTATTATCTCAGTCTTCTGTTCTCCAGACTAAGCAGCCCCAGGTCTTTCAGCCTCTCCTTCCCAGGCAGTGCTCCAGTCCCCTCATCATCCTCACAGCCCTCCCTTGGATTCTCTCCAGCAGGTCTCTGTCCCTCTTAAACTGGCATAATGGCATATAACTTCCATTATAAATATTCATTTCAGTGCCTTAGTTCTTCCTGCATGAATATTAGTGGGTTAGGGATTTTTTCCCTTAAGTTTCTCAAACCAAAGCCTCTCACACAAACACCCAATTCCTTCCACGTCCATCTCTGACACCTGAAAAATTGAAACAGCTCATTTCATTTAGTCAGAATGATAGATAGCCCTCAGAGATGATGATCTGTCAAGTGAGAGTGGCTGACAGAGAACAATAAGATGCAGCAGAGAGGCCCTGTCTAAGAAACCCTCTTTGAGGTTGAGTATTGTAAAATGAACAAATACCAAAGAGCCAAAGAGCACTTTTTTTTTTTTTTTTTTCTCCTCCCCTTTCTTTTCCTAGAAATGATCCTTCAAGGTGATGCAGTTTGCCAGAGCATTTCTCAGAGTGTCCAAAACAATGACTGCATTCCTGGGTGAAACCACCCCCAGTCAAAGGCAGAGGAGGTGAAATGTATTTGAGTGAAGTTATGGAGCTGTTTATTTTCATAGAATCATAGAATCATAGAATGGTAAGGTTGGAAGGGACCTCAAGGATCATCTAGTTCCAACCCCCTGCCATAGGCAGGGACACCTCCCACTAGTACAGGTTACTCAAGGCCTCATCCAATCTGGCCTTGAACACATCCAGGGAGGGAGCATCCACAACCTCCCTGGGCAACCTGTTCCAGTGCCTCACCACCCTCACTGTAAAGAACTTCCTCCTAACATCCAGTCTAAATCTCCCCTCTGCCAGTTTAAGCCCATTGCCCCTTGTCCTGTCATTGCAGGACCTTGTAAATAATCCTTTTCTTAAGAATAGAAATGTAGAGTTGAGCTCTAAGCTACCAGGACCCCAGAGAGTCAAGGATTGGTTTGGCTTGGAAGGGTCTTTTCAAAGCCATCTAGTCCAAAACTTTCACTTAGCAGGGACAGTCAGCAGGAGCAGGGAAGTGGTTGTGTCCCTGTACTCAACACTGCTGAGGCAGCACCTCCAATACTGTGTTCAGTCCTCTTTGAGAGGACAGTGAGGTGCTGGAGCAGGTCCAGAGAGGGCAACAAAGATAGTGAAGGTCTGGTGAGGAGTGGTTGAGGGAGCTGGGGTTGTTGAGCCTGGTGAAAAGGAGGCTGAGGGGAGAACTCATCACTCTACAACTCCCTGAAAGGAAGATGCAGTGAGGTGGAGGTTGGTCTCTCTTCCCCAGGACAGAAAAGAGGAAATGGCCTGAAATTGTTCCAGGGAAGGTTTAGGTTGGACATTAAGAACAATTTCTTTCCCACAAGAGTGGTCAGACATTGGAACAGGCTGCTCAGAGTGGTGGTGGAGTCAGCATGCCTGGAGGTGTTCAAGAAATGTGTGGACATGGTACTTTGGGACGTGGTTTAATGGTCATGGTGGTGTTGGGTTGATGGTTGGACTCAATAGTCTTGGGGGTCTTTCCCAACCAAAACAATTCTGCAATCTGTAACTAGAGCAGGTTGCTCAAGTCATAACAACAACAACAACAACAACAATAATAATAATATTAACAACAACAAGATGGAGAAGGAGGAGAAGGAGAAGGAAATAAGGAGGAGGAGAAGAAGGGGGTGAAGGAGAAGGAGAAGAAGAAGGAGAAGGAGAAGGAGAAGGAGAAGGAGAAGGAGAAGGAGAAGGAGAAGGAGAAGGAGAAGGAGAAGGAGTGGATGAAGGAGAAGGAGAAGGAGGAAGAGAAGGAGAAGAAGAAGAACAACAACAATAGAAATAGTAACAGTGATGATGATGACGATGATGATGATGATTATATGCTTGACTTAATCTATTCTTCATCCACCCCTCGTGAATAATTGAAATTGTTTTAATGAACATAATTTGCCCTCCAACTCTCCTAGAAAAGGGCACATGGCTTTCTAAGTCATAGAATCATAGAGTGGTCTAGGTTGGAAGGGACCCTAGAGATCATTTGCTCTAAACCTCCTGCCATGGGCAGGGACACATCTCAACTACATTTGGTTGCTCAAAGGCTCATCCCATCTGGCTTTGAACATCCCCAGGGAGGGACTAGCCACAGTCTCTCTGAGGTAGAATCACAGAATGGCCTTTGAAGTCCTACTTCAAAGGGTCAAGATTGTCACTTCAAGCAGGTGCCATGAGTGGAGTGGCATTGCAGAGTTAGATAGCGGTTGGACTTGATGAGCTTAAACGTCTTTTCCAACATTAAAAAAAAGAATTAAGGATCCCAGGCCAGCCTCATGAAATGCAACAAGGCCAAGTGTAAGGTCCTGCACTTGAGTGGCTGCAATCCCAAGCACAACTCCAGGTTGGGTGGGGAATGGCTGAGAGCAGCCCTGAGGAAAAGGACCTGGGGGTCTGGGGTGGTGAAAAGCTCCACATGAGGCTGCAGTGTGAGTGCAGCCCAGACAGCAACTGTGTGCTGGGCTGCAGCAAGAGCAGTGTGGGCAGCAGGGCAAGGGAGGGGATTGTGCCCCTTTGCTCTGCTCTCCTCACACCCCACCTGCAGTCCTGTGTGCAGTTCTGGAGCCCCCAGCACAGGAAGGACATGGAAGTGTTGGAGCCAGTGCAGAGGAGGCCACCAAGATGCTGAGAGGGCTGCAGCAGCTCTGCTGTGAGGACAGGCTGAGAGAGTCGGGGCTCTGCAGCCTGCAGAAGAGAAGGCTTCCAGGAGACCTTGGAGTGGCCTTCCAGGATCTGAAGTGGGCTACAGGAGGGTTGGGGAGGGACTATTGACAAGGTCTTGTAATGCCAGGACAAGAGGCAATGGGTTTGAAGTGGCAGAGAGGAGATTGAAACTGGATGTTAGGGAGAGGTTGTTTACAGCGAGTGTGGTGAGACACTGGCACAGGTTGCCCAGGGAGGTTGCAGAGCACAGAAGATGCTGTCACATTCTGTGACTCTGTACTGCACAACCTCCCTGGAGGTGTTCAAGGCCAGGTTGGATGAGGCCTTGAGTGACCTGTATTAATGGGAAGTGTCCCTGCCTATGGCAGGGGGGGTTGAACTGGCTGAGCTCTGAGGTCCCTTCTAACCTAAACCATTCCATGATTCCATGTTTCTATGACTGATTCCATGATGCTAGAATTCCACGATGCTGTGCCAGAGCTGGCCCATGGTAGGCTGATGCCTGTTACAGCCACTTGATTCAAGTTGATGGGTTGCAGAAGACTGACTGTGACACATTATTGGTTACAAAGACTTTGCTACAAAGATCCAACTCTCTCTTTCAGAGACTTGAGAGAGACTTTCTTTCCCATAACCTCAGCCCCCTGCTCTGCTCCTCTTCACTTGACATGCAAACCAGCTCTCCTTGTCTGTCACTGTTCTTCCTGCCTGTCTTTCCTGCTGAGTTCAATCCCATTATTTTCATCCCCTCTGCTATCCCTTTCTTCTGCCATCCCTACCCCCTCCTCTCTCTGTTTTTTTCTGGTCCTTTCATCATGTTCTCAGCAGGTAGTGCCTCTCCCTATTGACTTCAATGGGCAGTAGATATGTCCTTCTGCTGCAAAGCCTCTTCTCCTGGGAGGACTACATTTGGAGCTCTTTTGCAAAGCTGCCACCTATGCAGAGGAGAAGTTGGTGTTTCAGGTGGCCCATTTTGTAGCAAGAAACATTCAACCCAGAAAATAACAAGGGACTGCAAACTGTCCTGTTGCATCAGTTGCAGGAAAAACCCTGAGATGCTGAGCTGTTGGTTCCCTCTGCCTAACTGCAATCCTCTGCCACTAAAATCCATTGATTAAATGTCTAATTAAAAGCTGCCCAGATAGATGTGGTCTTTAAATATAGTGAAGGGTTGGGATTTTGATGAACTCATTAATACAAATCTTATTTGTGAGCTGTTCCAAAGGCTTTGCTGATTCTAATTGTAGGTTTATTCTTTGGATTCCTGGGAGGAGGGAGGGAAAGGGATGGGGACATCAAAATCTTTCTTTTTTTTGTATGTTTGGGTTTGGGTTTCTTCTTTAAAGAGATATTTCAAGTGGTTTGGATGGCTACCCAATTTTCTTTCAATATCTCACACTCTCTTTTGACATCAGAGGATCCAATTTTTGAGCTTAACAGAAGTTTTTAGCTGCTCAACTCCCATTAAAGTCAACTGGATCATGAGTGGTAAAATCAGAAAATGCTCTCCAGGATGAAACTGCTGGACTTGAGCTGTTAGATTGAAAGAGTTCTCCAGCTTCCAAACCCCAACCTGCTTTGCCACAGCATGGTATCCTCCATTCATCACCTCCACACAATTACAGCTGCATTCAGCCCTGGTGCCAATGAAGTTACTGTAGCATTTGAATCATGTAGCTTAAGCCAGAGCTGGATCTGTCCAACAGAGAGCTGCTGAGCTTTCAATGCAAAAGAGGCCCAGGGATGGAGGTGATTGGCACCAGTTTGTGAGAATCACAGGAGATAAAGAGAATTAACTGTAAAAGAAAAATGAAAAAAGAGGGGAAAGGAAAAAGAAAAAAAAAAGAAAAAGGAAAAGGAAAAAGAAAAGAAAAAGGGGGAAAAAAGAAAAAGAAAAAGGGGGAAAAAAGAAAAAGAAAATGGAAAAGAATAAAAAGGAAAAGAAAAAAAAGGGAAAGGAAAAAGAAAAAAGAAACATAAAAAGGAAAAAGAAAAAGAAAAGAAAAAGAAAAAGGGGGAAAAAAGAAAAAGAAAAAGGAAAAGAATAAAAAGGAAAAAAAAAAGGGAAAGGAAAAAGTAAAAAAGAAACATAAAAAGGAAAAAGAAAAAGAAAAAGAAAAAGAAAAAGAAAAAGAAAAAGAAAAAGAAAAAGAAAAAGAAAAAGAAAAAGAAAAAGAAAAAGAAAAAGAAAAAGAAAAAAGGAAAATAAAAAAATGAAAGAAAAAAATTAAAGAAAAAAAAAGAAAAAGGAAAAGGAAAAAGAAAAAAAGGAACATAAAAAGGAAAAAGAAAAAGAAAAGGAAAAGAAAAAGAAAAGGAAAATAAAAAGAAAAAGAAAAAGAAAAATAAAAAGAAAAATAAAAAGGAAAAATAAAAAGAAAAAATAAAAAGGAAAAAGAAAAAAAAGAAAAAGGAAAAAAGGCAAAAAAAGAAACATAAAAAGAAAAAGAAAAGAAAAAAGAAAAGAAAAAGAAAAAAAAGAAAAAGGGAAAAAATGAAAGAAGAAGGAAAAAAATTTTAAAATGAACAAAAAGGAAACACAGGGGGAAAAAAGGAAAAAGAAAAATAACAGAAAAAAAGGAAAAGAAAAAAAAGGAAAAAGACTAAAAAGGAAAAAGAAAAAAGGACTAATAATAAAAAAAAAAAAAGAATAAAAAAGGGAAAAAATAAAAAGAAAAAAGAATAAAAAGGGAAAAAAGAATAAAAAGAAAAAATAAAAGAGTAAAATAATAAAAAGGAAAAAAAACAGAAAAAAGAAAAAGGGAAAAGAAAAAAAAAAGGAAAATATTAAAAAGGAAAAAAATAATAAAAAGAAAAAAGAAAAAAGGGGATAAAAGAAGAAGAAAAAAAATAATAAAAAGAAAAAGGAAAAAATAAAAAGGAAAAAGAAAAAATAATTAAAAGAAAAAAGGAATAAGAAAAAAGGAAAATAGGAAAAAGGAAAAAGAAAAAATAATTAAAAGAAAAAAGAAAAAAGGAATAAGAAAAAATGAAAATAGGAAAAAGGAAAAAGAAAAAAGGAAAAAGGAAAAAGAAAAAGAAAGGAAAAGTAATAAGGAAAAATAAAAAAGGAGAAAGAAAAAAGGAGAAAGAACAAAATAAAAATAAAGATAAAAAAGAAATAAAAAGAAAAAAAGGAAAGAAGGAAAAAGAAAAAAAAAAGAAAAAGAAAAAGAAAAAATAGAAAAAAACCATTCTATGATTCTATGATTCTATGAGTGATTCCTCCCCAGGTGGAGGACCCTACACTTGTCTTTGCTCAACTTCATGAGTTTCCCCTTTCTACCAGCTCTCTAGCCTGTCTAGCTCCACTGCCACCACCTTTGTAGGTCACATGGTTTGTCATCCCAGAGTCACAGAATCAGGATTAACCATGTTGGAAAAGACCTTCAAGATCATTGAGTCCAACCTATCACCTAACACCTTCTAATCAACTAAACCATGGCATTACCCTTGGGAGTGAGCTGTACTAGTGGGAGGTGTCCCTGCCTATGGCAGGGGGTTGGAACTAGATGAGCTTTGAGGTCCCCTCCAGCCTTATCATTCTATGGTTCTATGATTCAGTTCCCCATCCAGCCTCTTCTTAAATACCTCTAGGGATGGGGACTCCACCACCTCCCCAGGCAGCCCATTCCAATGCCAATCACTCCTGCTGGGAAGAATTTCTGCCTAACATCCAGCCTGAACCTGCCCTGGTGCAGCTTGAGGCTGTGTCCTCTCCTCCTGAACTCTCTGTCCTCTGTTGCTGGGCATCAGAAAAGTTTAAAGGTTTAGGATGAACTTCACTTCACCTTCAGAGCAAGCAAAAAAACTCTGTGTTAAAAATGTGCTGAGGGCCATGGTTTAGTGGTGGCCTGTCAGTGTTGGCTTCGTGATTGGAGTTGACGATCACAGAATCATAGAATGGTAAGGTTGGAAGGGACCTTTGCTTAGGCTCTGAATAGTAAACAACCTGAATCATAGGATGGTAAGGTTGGAAGAGATCTCAAGGATCAGCCAGTTCCAACCCCCTGCCATAGGCAGGGAGACCTCCCACTAGTACAGGTCACTCAAGGCCTCATCCAACCTGGCCTTGAACACCTCCAGGGAGGGAGCAGCCACAACGATGCTAAAGGTCAGCTTCCAACCAAAATGGTTTCATGGCCCTGTGATTTTGAAGAAGCTGGCATGTGAGACAGTAAGACAGTTTTCCCCTTGGAAGAAGAACAACTTGTTCTGATTTCAGAAATACCCACACCACTAGGATGTATTTTTATGGAGTGCACTTAATTGCACAGCAATGGTACGCTGCTGATTCTTCCCTGAAAGCTTCTCCCCCCCTGGAGCACTGCATCCAGCTCTGGTGCCCCCAGCATGAAAAGAACACCAAATTGCTGGAGTAGGTCCAGAGGAAGGCTACAACCATCATCAGAAGGCTAGAGACCTTCCCTATGGGGACAGGTTGAGTTAGCTGGGGATGTTCAGCCTGGAGATGAGAAGGTTCCAGAGAGACCTTATAGCAGCCTGCACGTGTCTGAAGGGGGCTGCAAGAACGCTGGGGAGGGACTTTTTACAAGGGCTTGTAGTGACAGGATAAGGGTTGGTGGCTTTGAGCTGGAAGAAGGGCCATTTAGACTGGAGATGAGGAGGAAATTCTTTACAGCAAGAGAAGTGGAACACTGAAATCACAGAATCATAGAATCATAGAATGGTAAGGTTGGAAGGGACCTCAAGGATCAGCCAGTTCCAACCCCCTGCCATAGGCAGGGAGACCTCCCACTAGTACAGGTCACTCAAGGCCTCATCCAACCTGGCCTTGAACACCTCCAGG
>VWZE01020780.1:1356-12908 GCA_013396675.1 Eubucco bourcierii | reverse complement strand
CCCTTCCCTCCCCTCCCCCTTCCCCTCTCCCTGGGGACAGGACATGTCCTTATCCCATGGTCCATGGGGGAGATGACTCCCAGTTGGCAGGGAACTGAGCTGTGTCATGCAGCCCCGTGAGGCCTGGTGGGCCCCAGCTGGGGAGGGCAGTTTGGGCATACCCTCAGGCCAACCAAGGGTGGAAGGGGTAGAGGCTTCTGGAAGGCCAGTGTGGGCTTAATGGTTTTTGTACTTACTCTACCTGATTGCCTTTTGTATATGTGCTCTTGTAAATAGAGTTTCTCTCTAAACTTCTGATCAGTGTGCAGTGGCTCTTACTTCTGAAAAGGGGTGAGAACCATTTCTGGCCTCCAGTTCCAGGTACCTCCTGGCCTCAAACTGGACACTTGGGTTCTTCCACATCTCCTCAGTAGTCCCCAGTGACAGGGCAAGGGGCAATGGGTTGAGACAGAGGAGGTTCCATGTGAACCTGAGGAATAATTTTTGTCCTGTGAGGGTGACAGAGCACTGGAACAGGCTACCCAGGAGTGTTGTGGAGTCTCTCTGGAGACAGACCTGATAGTAGCCTTCCAGGATCTGAAGGGGGCCTACAGGAAGGCTGGGGAGGGACTATTGACAAGGTCCTGCAATGCCAGGACAAGGGGCAATGGGTTTGAACTGGCAGAGGGGAGATTTAGACTGGATGTTAGGAGGAAGTTGTTTGCAGTGAGGGTGGTGAGACACTGGCACAGGTTGCCCAGGGAGGTTGTGGATGCTCCCTCCCTGGAGGTGTTGAAGGCCAGATTGGAGGAGGCCTTGAGTGAGCTGTACTAGTGGGAGGTGTCCCTGCCTATGGCAGGGGGTTGGAACTAGATGATCCTTGAGGTCCCTTCCAACCTTACCATTCTGTGATTCTATGATTCTATATTCAAGAGCTGCCTGGATGTGTTCCTGTGTGACCTGCTCTAGGTGATGCTGCTCTGGCAGGGAGCTGGACCAGATGAACTTTGGGAGGTGTCCCTGCCTATGGCAGGGGGTTGGAACTAGATGATCTTTGAGGTCCCTTCCAACCTTACCATTCCATGATTCTGTGATCTTTGGAGGTCCCTTCCAGCCCCTGACATTCTGTGATTCTATGATTCCAGCCATGCCGAGGGGAGCGACACGAGCAGGCATCTTAAAATAAGTGGTTTATGCTTTCTGGAGTCATTCAGATATAGTCCTGGAGAACTTAAGAGGAAACTGTTTGCTCATTCCTTATGGTACCAGAAAAATAAATGTTAATGTTGGCTGGCAGCTGCACCACTCAGAAGCTATGATGGTTTCTCCTGCAGAAAGTACAAAGCATTATCATTGCTCTTGGAAGTGTTCTGGGGGTGAGAATGGGACAGGGCAGGCTTTTCTTGGCTGGCTCAGTGGAAAACCTTGAGCTTTGCTCTCTCTGATACTGCTCTTGGTGCTTTTAAGGCTGGATGAAGCCTTGAGTGACCTGGTCTAGTGGGAGGTGTCCCTGCCTATGGCAGGGGGTTGGAACTGGATGAGCTTTGAAGTCCAGCATCACAGTATCAGCAGGGTTGGAAGAGACCTCAAAGCTCATCAAGTCCAACCCATTCCCACAGCCCTCAAGACCAGACCATGGCACCAAGTGCCACGTCCAAACCTGCCTTGAACACCTCCAGGGACGCTGACTCCACCACCTCCCTGGGCAGCCCATTCCAGCAGCCAATGACTCTCTCAGGCAAGAACTTTCTCCTCACCTCCAGCCTAAACTTCCCCTGGCACAGCTTGAGACTGTGTCCTCTTGTTCTGGTGCTGCTTGCCTGAAAGAAGAAAGCAACCTCCTCCTGGCTACAAGCACCCTTCAGGTAGCTGTAGACAGCAAGAAGGTCTCCCCTGAGCCTCCTCTTCTCCAGGCTAACCAATCCCAGCTCCCTCAGCCTCTCTCCACAGGGCTGTGCTCCAGGCCTCTCCCCAGCCTCGTTGCCCTTCTCTGGACACACTCAAGCACCTCAATGTCCTTCTTCAATTGAGGGGCCCAGAACTGGACACAGGACTCAAGGTGTGGCCTAAGCAGTGCAGAGTCCAGGGGCAGAATGACCTTCCTTCCAACCTAACCCACTCTATGGTTCATATCTCCTCCTTGAACAGCAGCTTAGGGATTATTGTTAGAGTTGTAGCAAACATTTTTTTTAACCATTAAAAAAATGAAGGCTGTGGACACAGTCTGATAAGGACACCTTTGGGAGATTGCTGTGATAGGTCAGGCAGTTTTCTGTGATTGAAGTATCTTAATGAGTCCCCTGAAACAAGCAAGGATGAAATAAATGGAAGAATTTCTTTCCTGCAAGAGCACTCAGGCATTGGAACAGGCTGCTTAGGGAGGTGGCAGTGTCACCATGCCTGGAGGTGGTAAGAATGAGTAGATGTGGCTTGCTCCTGTAGCATGCCTGTGTCCTTCCTTCACTGCAGAACTCTGAGCTAAATGACAACATGTAGGAAAAACTTCCCAAAACAACTTCCCAAGTCTCTGCAGCAAGCTTTTTTTATGGACAAAGAGTGTGGAAGGAGGAAGTAGTTGTTAAGATGTAACTGTACTGTGTGCAGTTCTGGAGCCCCCAGCACAGGAAGGACATGGAAGTGTTGGAGCCAGTCCAGAGGAGGTCACCAAGATGCTCAGAGGGCTGCAGCAGCTCTGCTGTGAGGAGCCAGTCCAGAGGAGGTCACCAAGATGCTGAGAGGGCTGCAGCAGCTCTGCTGTGAGGACAGGCTGAGAGAGTTGGGGCTTTGCAGCCTGGAGAAGAGAAGGCTTCCAGGAGACCTTAGAGTAGCCTTCCAGGATCTGAAGGGGGCTCCAGGAAGGTTGTGGAGGGACTATTGACAAGGTCTTGCAATGCCAGGACAAGGGGCAATGGGTTTGAACTGGCAGAGGGGAGATTTAGACTGGATGTTAGGAGGAAGTTGTTTGCAGTGAGGGTGGTGAGACACTGGCACAGGTTGCCCAGGGAGGTTGTGGCTTCTCCCTCTCTGGAGGTGTTCAAGGCCAGGTTGGAGGAGGCCTTGAGTGAGCTGTGCTAGTGGGAGGTGTCCCTGCCTATGGCAGGGGGTTGGAACTGGATGATCCTTGAGGTCCCTTCCAACCTTCCCATTCTGTGATTCTATGATTCTACCAACCAAGTTAAGGGTTGCTGTGGGGGTTTTCCTTCACCTTTGTATGATGAGCAGAAATGTAAGTTATTGAAGATAGGAGATTTTAATGGAATCCCATCTATGAACTCCCAGAAATGCTGACTAATTACAAAGAGGAAGATGCAGGAGTTAAATAAGGAGTATTAATCATTTTGAAGCATAAAGAGTTGCATAGTTTTCATGGAATCATAGAATCAATTCATAGAGTCAAGTCCCTCTGCAGCCTTCTCTTAGGCTCACTTTGTGAGAGTGCCCAGTTAGGGGTTGGGAGGGAGATTTTTTTTTTTTGCTTAGGGGCTATAGAAGTGGGCTGAAATAGGAATTCCTCATGGAGAACACTGGATTACAGAATCACAGAACATTAGAGGTTGGAAGGCACCTCCAGACATCGAGTCCAACCCCTCTGCCAGATCAGGATCCCCTAGGGTAGTCTGCACAGGAATGCATCCAGGAGGGTTTGGAAAGTCTCCAGAGAAGGAGATTCAACAACCTCTCTGGGCAGCCTGCTCTGTCACCCTCACTGTAAAGAAGTTTTTCCTTATCCCAGATTGTCAGAAGGGAAGCCAAGCAGCAGGACTGGTGGTGTCCTGGACCTGCAGAGTAGCACACACACTGCACATACTCAGTGTTGTCTGTCTGTAGTTGGGATGGGAATGTTGCTGACTATAGGAATCACAGAGTCATAGACTGATTTGGGTTGGAAATGACCTCCAAAGCTCATCCAGTGCAACCCCTCTGCAGTCAGCAGGGACATCCTCCACTAGAGCAGGTTGCTGCAGTCTCACCTTGAGTAGCTCCAGCCTCTACTGCCTCCCTGGGCAACCTGTTACAGTGTTCCACCACCCTCATGGTCCAGAACTTGTTCCTCACATCCACTGTNTTGGGAGGGAGATTTTTTTTTTTTGCTTAGGGGCTATAGAATTGGGCTGAAATAGGAATTCCTCATGGAGAACACTGGATTACAGAATCACAGAACATTAGAGGTTGGAAGGCACCTCCAGACATCGAGTCCAACCCCTCTGCCAGATCAGGATCCCCTAGGGTAGTCTGCACAGGAATGCATCCAGGAGGGTTTGGAAAGTCTCCAGAGAAGGAGATTCAACAACCTCTCTGGGCAGCCTGCTCTGTCACCCTCACTGTAAAGAAGTTTTTCCTTATCCCAGATTGTCAGAAGGGAAGCCAAGCAGCAGGACTGGTGGTGTCCTGGACCTGCAGAGTAGCACACACACTGCACATACTCAGTGTTGTCTGTCTGTAGTTGGGATGGGAATGTTGCTGACTATAGGAATCACAGAGTCATAGACTGATTTGGGTTGGAAATGACCTCCAAAGCTCATCCAGTGCAACCCCTCTGCAGTCAGCAGGGACATCCTCCACTAGAGCAGGTTGCTGCAGTCTCACCTTGAGTAGCTCCAGCCTCTACTGCCTCCCTGGGCAACCTGTTACAGTGTTCCACCACCCTCATGGTCCAGAACTTGTTCCTCACATCCACTGTAAATCTGCTCTGCTCTCATTTCAAACCATTGCCCCTCATCCTGTCTCTGCAGGCCTTTGCAAACAGTCTCTCTGCAGCCTTCTTGTAGCCTCCTTCAGGTACTAGCAGACTGCTATTAGGTCTGCCTGGAGGCTTCTCTTCTCCAGGCTGAACAACCCCAACTCCCTCAGCCTATCCTCATAGCAGAGTTGCTCCAGCCCCCTAATCATCTTCATAGCCTCCTCTGGACCCTCTCCATCAGGTCCATGTCCTCCCTGTGTTGAGGGCTTGTGGTGGGTTGAAATTACCCCCAAAATAAATCACCAGACTAGCTCAGAAGGTTTGGAAGCAATCCAAAGCTGTATTTTCCAAGCAAGCTAAAAAAACCCCAAAAATCCCAAACCATAAAATACAATGAATATGTACAAAGTATATTTACAATCATTTACAGTTAAGAAACACCATGAGGACCCCCTTGGACAAAAGGAAAAGCAAAATAGCTCTCCCTCCCACCCTCTCTTGTATAAGAGAGAAAGAGAGACATTAGAAAAACTTTGATGTTGTCTACTTAGCCACAAGAGCCTCAGCCAAGGTCAGCAAAGCTCTGCAAAGGCAACAGCCAGAATGAAGAAGAGAAAAGGAAGCAAAAAATAGCTTGTGCAGCACACTTCATCCTAATCTGCAAGCCAATGAAGTGCTAGAGACTTATTTATTATTTTTCTTTTGCATCCAATCTCCTCATTTACCTTTCACTGTTTTGTTTTGGTTTTTCTATTCAATCTCTTTGGCATTTTCCTGTTCTATGTTTATAATTTAGAACCAGGCTAGAGCATTAGTTTCAAACCACCACAGGGTTCCAGAGCTGGACACAGCACTGCAGGTGAGGTCTCAGCAGAGCAGAGGGGCAGAATCCCCTCTCTCCATTCTGTTCCATACTCTTCAGCTGTTCTGTTTCATTTTTCTGTTGTGACAGCACTAAAGGCCTGAATATCATTAAAGGGAAGGTCTGTGAGTCATGGGTGATTACTGCTGCTCCCATCTTTCCTAGCAAGAAAGAATTAGATCACCATTAAAATAAGTGTTAGGAGTAAAATTCATCTTCACAGACCCACTTACACTAATCAACACCTGCCCCTTTCTTACAGGGAGTCAGTTTCTTCTCTTTCTACTCCATCTTTTCTTGTGCTTTTACATTGTTATTCATTTTAGGTGCTCCTAAGTACTTCATCCATCATTATAGAGTAATGCAGCTGATAACCTTTATAGTGTGGCATCTTTTTTTTTTTTTCTTCTCCTAGTGCACTTCAGTGAGGGGAAATTTGAGCCATGCTTTTGGCAGAGACAATGTGTAAAAGCCATCCATTAGGAGCCTGCATATTTTAAAAGCACAAAGTTAGTGCAAAGCCTAAGGTAATAAAACTCCTGCTTGCCACAGTGCAAAGCACTGGAGCAGAGTTTGGAGTGTTGGGGCACAGCTATGGAGTCATAGAATGGCTTCAGTTGGAAGGGACCTTAGAGATCATCTGCTCCAGGTACCCCACTGTGGGCAGGGACATGGAATCATAGAATGGCTTAGGTTGGAAGGGACCTTAGAGATCATCTGCTCCAAGCTCCCCACTATGGACATTGACATAGAATCAGAGAATGGCTTAGGTTGGAAGGGACCTTAGAAGTCATCTGCTCCAAGCTCCCCACTGTGGGCAGGGACATAGAATGGCTAAGGTTGGAAGGGACCTTAGAAGTCATCTGCTCCAAGCTCCCCACTGTGGGCAGGGACATAGAATGGCTAAGGTTGGAAGGGACCTTAGAAGTCATCTGCTCCAAGCTCCCCACTGTGGGCAGGGACATAGAATGGCTAAGGTTGGAAGGGACCTTAGAAGTCATCTGCTCCAAGCTCCCCACTGTGGGCAGGGACATAGAATGGCTAAGGTTGGAAGGGACCTTAGAAGTCATCTGCTCCAAGCTCCCCACTGTGGGCAGGGACATAGAATGGCTAAGGTTGGAAGGGACCTTAGAAGTCATCTGCTCCAAGCTCCCCACTGTGGGCAGGGACATAGAATGGCTAAGGTTGGAAGGGACCTTAGAAGTCATCTGCTCCAAGCTCCCCACTGTGGGCAGGGACATAGAATGGCTAAGGTTGGAAGGGACCTTAGAAGTCATCTGCTCCAAGCTCCCCACTGTGGGCAGGGACATAGAATGGCTAAGGTTGGAAGGGACCTTAGAAGTCATCTGCTCCAAGCTCCCCACTGTGGGCAGGGACATAGAATGGCTAAGGTTGGAAGGGACCTTAGAAGTCATCTGCTCCAAGCTCCCCACTGTGGGCAGGGACATAGAATGGCTAAGGTTGGAAGGGACCTTAGAAGTCATCTGCTCCAAGCTCCCCACTGTGGGCAGGGACATAGAATGGCTAAGGTTGGAAGGGACCTTAGAAGTCATCTGCTCCAAGCTCCCCACTGTGGGCAGGGACATAGAATGGCTAAGGTTGGAAGGGACCTTAGAAGTCATCTGCTCCAAGCTCCCCACTGTGGGCAGGGACATAGAATGGCTAAGGTTGGAAGGGACCTTAGAAGTCATCTGCTCCAAGCTCCCCACTGTGGGCAGGGACATAGAATGGCTAAGGTTGGAAGGGACCTTAGAAGTCATCTGCTCCAAGCTCCCCACTGTGGGCAGGGACATAGAATGGCTAAGGTTGGAAGGGACCTTAGAAGTCATCTGCTCCAAGCTCCCCACTGTGGGCAGGGACATAGAATGGCTAAGGTTGGAAGGGACCTTAGAAGTCATCTGCTCCAAGCTCCCCACTGTGGGCAGGGACATAGAATGGCTAAGGTTGGAAGGGACCTTAGAAGTCATCTGCTCCAAGCTCCCCACTATGGACATTGACATAGAATCAGAGAATGGCTTAGGTTGGAAGGGACCTTGGAGATCATCTGCTCCAAGCTCCCCACTGTGGGCAGGGACATAGAATGGCTAAGGTTGGAAGGGACCTTAGAGATCATCTGCTCCAAGCTCCCCACTGTGGGCAGGGACAAAGAATCATAGAATGGCTTAGGTTGGAAGGGACCTCAGAGATCATCTGCTTCAAGATCCCCACCATAGGCAGGGACATGGAATCAGAGAATGTCTTAGGTTGGAAGGGACCTTGGAGATCATCTGCTCCAAGCTCCCCACTGTGGGCAGGGACATAGAATGGCTAAGGTTGGAAGGGACCTTAGAGATCATCTGCTCCAAGCTCCCCACCATGGGGAGTGCCATAGAATAGAGCACAGAGACTTTCAGGATTTTTAGTGATTGGCCACATTTAAAGGATGCCTTTAGAATTAGGAAGTGGAACTGTGAAGAAGATAATGAAGCCCATGTATCTGTGACCCATTCCTAGTCATACTATCTTGCACTGACATTTCAGCCCACCCTTTACAACCTGGTGTAGGAAGCTTGTTTGTTATACCTAGATTTATAGAATGGCTTGACTTGGGTTCGAAGTGATCTTTAAAATCATCTGGTTCCAACCCCAAAGCCACGGGCAGGGACACCTCCCACTAGCTCAGGTTGTTCAAGGTCTCATCCAACCTGGACTTGAACACCTCCAGGGAGAGGGCATCCACAACCTCCCTGGGCAACCTGTGCCAGTGTCTCACTACCCTCACTGGAAAGAATTTCTTCCTAATCTACAATCTAAATCTGCCCTCCTCAAGCTTCAATCCATTCCATCTCCTCCTATCACTACAAGCCCTTGTGAAAAGTCCCTCCCCAGCTTTCTTATAGGCCTCTTTCAGCTACTGGTCCTTAGAATCATAGAATGGTAAGGTTGGAAGGGACCTCAAGGATCATCCAGTTCCACCCCCTGCCATAGGCAGGGACACCTCCCACTAGCACAGCTCACTCAAGGCCTCATCCAACCTGGCCTTGAACACCTCCAGGGAGGGAGCAACCACAACCTCCCTGGGCAACCTGTGCCAGTGTCTCACCACCCTCACTGTAAAGAACTTCCTCCTAACATCCAGTCTAAATCTCCCCTCTACCAGTTCAAACCCATTGCCCCTTGTCCTGGCATTGCAAGACCTTGTCAATAGTCCCTCCCCAGCCTGCCTGGAGCCCCCTTCAGATCCTGGAAGGCTACTCTAAGGTCTCCTGGAAGCCTTCTCTTCTCCAGGCTGAAGAGCCCCAACTCTCTCAGCCTGTCCTCACAGCAGAGCTGCTGCAGCCCTCTGAGCATCTTCGTGGCCTCCTCTGGACCCGCTCCAACACTTCCATGTCCTTCCTGTGCTGGGGGCTCCAGAACTGCACACAGGACTCCAGATGGGGTCTGAGGAGAGTAGAGTAAAGGGGCAGAATCCCTTCCCTTGCCCTGCTGCCCACACTGCTCTTAGCCTCTATTTTCTTCAGTAACACTGGAGTCATTTGGAGGGACTCAGCAGCTGAGCAGCAAAGGGCAAAGATCTTAGACTTTTAGTTTGGTTTTCCTTTCTAAATGTGGATTTGCTGGAGCAGATACTCTGCATTGTTTTCTGCTTGCTGGGCACTTTCTAGTGCAGTTGTTCAGGTTCAGGTGGAGCTAAGCACTTTCATGATAAAGTGATAGTGGTGGTTGTTAGAAGGGTTTAAATTTGGTGATGTGTTTGCCTGGAGTTACAGTAACTCCTGAGCTTGCCTGCAGTGGCACAGGCACAAATACAGGCTCCCTTCCCACTAACAGCTGTAAGCAGTTACCTGGTGGTGATGAGCTATTCTTCTCCTTCCACTCCCAAGCAGGTATTTGAAGGCACAGTTTGGCTCTCCAGAAGTTTCCATATCTCAGTTTGGCTGTGTTGACATCCTTCATGCTGTGAAACTTGAATCACAGCTGAGATCTGTTGTGTTTGGTGGAGTTCAGGGGACTGTTGTTAAGGCACAAAGCAAACCCATGGTCAGAGGCTGGTGTGGTGGGTCTCAGGCCAGGAGGAGCTGTGAGGTGACACTTAACTAGTAGAGCAGTGAGTCCTTAATCCTAGAACAGTTTCCAGAGCTACTGTTTTTGAAGGAATCTGAAGGGGCAGATCCATTTCTGCTCCAAGCCACTGGTTGCTGAAGTTTGATACGGAAACATTTCTCCTGAGGCTTCTAATCACTAACAACTCTGAAGGGAAAAGGAATTGTGGAATAGCACTTCAGAAAATAAATTGCAGGTGTTTAGTAGTTTCCTTTTGTGTCCCTGTTGTCTTGAGATAAACCTTGCAGAGCAACTGACACCTGGTTTTGTCACACAGAGCCAAGACGATCAAGAACACAGTGTCTGTGAACCTGGAGCTGACCGCGGAGGAGTGGAAGAAAAAGTATGAGAAGGAGAAGGACAAAAACAAGAGTCTAAAGAATGTTATCCAGCACCTAGAGCTGGAACTCAACAGGTGGAGAAATGGTAAGTACCAGCAGATGGCAATGAGTACAGCTCTTAAATCACAGCAGTCAGAGTTCTGAGCTCACCCTTTGGAGTTGTAGCTTCATAAGAACTGAAAGGTGAAGAAGCAGAAACCAGGGAGAGCAGCAGCAGCCATTGACAGAAGGTAGCACTGTGCCATGATACCAGTGTGGAAAACACAGGAAGGCACCAATGCTTTGTAATGGCATTAGCAATATTAATAAAGGAAAGGTAAAGCATTTTGAGGGCAGGCTAAAAGGTAAAGTATTTTGAGGGAGGCTCTTTAGCCATGAGAATTGGATCTGTTGTGCTTTAAGGTAACCAGATCTTGGGGTTGTCTTTGATAGTTGAGTTCAACATTAGATTAATGAATCCATTAATACAATGATGAAGAGTGTCATCTGATTACAAGAATGACTACTTTTCTCCTTCTGTGACTTCGAAGGGGAATTTATGTAGAGAGCAGGCAATTTCTTGTTTAGAAACAAAGGGAACTGCTCCTCAGGGTAGGCTGTGAGATCAAGTGCAGGGGAAGGGAAGGGAGTTTTTGCAAAGGCTTGTGGTGATAGGAATGGGGGGCAGTGGCTTTGAGCTGGAAGAGGGGAAATTGAGGCTGGAGATTAGGAAGAAGAGACACTAGAATAGGTTCCCCAGGAAGGTTATGGATGCTCCCTCCCTGCAGGTATTAAAGGCTAAGTTGGATGGGGCCTTGAGAAACCTGAACTAGTGGGAGGTGTCTGTGCCTGTGGCAGGAGATTGGAACTAGATGATCTCTAGGGTCCTTTCCAACTCAAACCATTCCATGGTTTTATGATTTGTGTACTTACATACAAATAAACATTTTTTTTTTTTTAATTTAATCTGGAACATGAACAGTGTCATAAAAGCCATCTTTGTTTTTCAAGAGGGACATAGAGCTTCTTGAGAGAGTCCAGTGCAGAGCCACAAAGGTGATGAAGGGAATGGAACAGCTCTTTTGTGAGGAGAGACTGAGGAGCTGGGGCTCTTTAGCTTGGAGAGGAGGAGCCTGAGGGGAGCCCTCATACATGTTTATCAATATGTGCAGGGTGAGTGCCAGGAGGCTGGAGCCAGGCTCTGCTGGGTGATGCCCAGTGACAAGTCAAGGGGCAATGGGTGGAAGTTGAGGCATAGGAAGTTCCATGGAAACATTTTTTCTCTGTGAGGGTGACAGAGCACTGGAACAGGCTGCCCAGGGGGATTGTGGAGTCTCCCTCTCTGGAGATATTCAAGAGCTGCCTGGATATGTTCCTGTGTGATCTGCCCTGGGAGAGCCTGCTCTGGCAAGGGAGTTGGACTGGACAAGCTTTTGAGATCCCTTCCAGCCTCTAACATCATGGTATCACAGTATCAGAGTATCACAGTATCACCAAGGTTGGAAGAGACCTCAAAGCTCATCAAGTCCAACCCATTCCCACAGCCCTCAAGACCAGACCATGGCACCAAGTGCCACGTCCAAACCTGCCTTGAACACCTCCAGGGACGCTGACTCCACCACCTCCC